>JAXCGZ010013314.1:117500-125000 GCA_037179515.1 Halocaridina rubra | reverse complement strand
CCCAACAAACCTTTAGACCTCAGATCATCATTGATGCAATCCATCCACCTACGCTTTGGTCTCCCTCTCCTTCTACCCTGTATATCCATTTCCATCACCCTCCTCCCAACATACTGTTCATCCCTTCTAACGACATGACCATACCATCTTAGTCTACTTTCTTGTATATTATCTGATATTTCTATAACTGAAAAAAAAAAAAAAAAAAAAAAGGGGTGGAGGGAATACCTTCTCTCTCTCTCTCTCTCTCTCTCTCTCTCTCTCTCTCTCTCTCTCTCTCTCTCTCTCTCTCTCTCTCTCTCTCTCTCCATATGCCTTTTTATATACATAAGCCACTTTTCCCCTTATAAGGTGAGTGGCTGAGTAAAGGAATAATGCTCTGACTTTCTGGGAAGAGAAAGTACAGAGAAGGGTTCTTTCATTCCCTTCGCTCCGCCCCACTTAGTCTACTCTTACGACACGCAGGGGAACATGGAGGAAGTATTCTAACCCCCTCCCTCAAGAGCTCATATGTATGTATATGTGTGTACATGTGTGCATGTATGTGTATATGTATATGTATGTGTATATGTATTTATATGTATATATGTATGTATATGTGTATATGTATATGTATGTGCATGTCTATATGTATCAATAATTACTACTTTTGATTCATAACTCTATCTATATACAAAAGCTGTAGTAATGATGATGGTAATAATAATAATAATAATAATAATAATAATAATAATAATAATAATAATAATAATAATAGTAATAATAATAATGATAATAATAATAATAATGATAATAATAATAATAATGATGATAATAATAATCATGATGGTGGTAGCAATGGTTGTGATAATAGTGATAATGGATTAATTGACGTAATTCTCTCTCACGTACATAATTTGAAGGGTGGAGAAGGGGAAGGGCTTTCAGTCTTTCTCTTTCTTTTCCTTCCAAATTTATCCTCCATTATATGGCACTGTGTTTATGTGTATGTATGTATGTATGTTCAGGTTTATATGTGTACGTATATGCAATTAAGTACATGCACTTTCCTCTGCTGTGTTACCCTCAGATGACAATGATGTGTATGAGTATGCATGGATGTGTCTTTATCTGTAGTAAGGACGAATAACTCCTTTTGCTGAAATGAATACCACAAACTCTCTCTCTCTCTCTTTCTCTCTCTCTCCTTGATATGTATGGCTATGAAGCCCCAGTGGTGTTTCTATTGCTCATCTAATTAATGCATGCATATATATATATATATATATATATATATATATATATATATATATATATATATATATATATATGTGTGTGTGTGTGTATGTATGTGTGTGTATATATATATGTATGTACCTACTTATTATTCTAACCTGAAAATTGTTATTCTATATCTGCTTCAAATTGTCTGCAGTAGTACTGTTGAAAAGTGAAACGGAATTTAAATGATAGCACTCAACAAGGGCTATTGAAAATATTGTCACAATGATTACTCTTCAAGTACTCTTCAATTATTACACTATATTTTATTATTAATTACTTGCTATGATATTTTAAATTAATTGCAAATTCTATTAGTATGTTATTTATACATAACCACATAGATTGTAATGTTATCAACTGCAATATGACTGGGAGTGCCCATGTGCACATGTCCCCATGTACAGTTATCTGAATAAATAAAAAAAAACAAAAAAAAAAAAGGATGGAGACGACTCATTCACAACGGCGACCCCATATAAAAATGGGTTAAAGCTGAGAAGATATATATATATATATATATATATATATATATATATATATATATATATATATATATATATAAATATACATATGAATATATATATATATATATATATATATATATATATATATATATATATATATATATATATATATATATATATACATTTATGTGTGCGTATGCGTGCAAAATTTAATTCCATCCTTGTAAAGGCTATTCTGTTAATAAACTAAGAATACACTTTATAAGTATACTCGTAAATGAGCGAGTAAGTAAGAGGATGATACATACACAAATGAGAAGCAAGGCAAGATATGACAAAATTAAGTGATAAAAGGTAAAATAAGTCTGTCAACTCGGCAGTTTCAGTGAGCACACTATCAAGAGAGTTATAGAGGCAAATGATGGAACAGTATCTTTAAGAGCTCGTGTTTCAATGAGGCACAGAAGTGCCGTCCTGCAGCTCTTTTATAAAATAGAAACTAAAATAATGTTGATTGCTGTTTGGTCTCACTGTTGATCCCTTTTCGAATGATGGTGGACAGAGAGGTTGAAGCTTGGGAACTAAGGCTGGATGCCTCTCATGGACAAGGTTGCATTCATTCCTGAGTCGAGTGCTCTAACCACTGTCCTAGAGCGGTCCATTATCATATTTAATGAAGTGCTACAGAAAAAAATAAATATACAGGTTTAATGTAAAATATTTTACCTCCTAGACCTCAAGCTTGGATAAAGGCAAAAATATATAAATTATGAAACCCGAAAAGAATAGGTGTGGTGACTTCTGTTGCCTCAGCAGGCATACTGAGTACACTATATAAACTCAGGCTTTGAAAAACAAAATAAAATATACGTAATTAAACGACAAATGAAAAGAATGAGAAGTATGGAAAAGAGAAGACCATCTTTGGAATGAGGTACAAGCCTAACCACAAACTTCTTGTTACTATACAATTATGCAAATATCCTGGATGCAAAGTCCCCCATCAGCAATTTCCTATGAGAAAAATTGTGTATTTATCCCCATAATTATAAACCCTCTTCTGTGGTGTGGTGGGGATTCAACTTGGGTCCTATTGAACACGATCTCACAGCTTACTTAACATGATATATATATATATATATATATATATATATATATATATATATATATATATATATATATATATATATATATATATATATATATATATTGATACATACATACATAGAAAGAGACAGCTATATATATATATATATATATATATATATATATATATATATATATATATATATATATATATATATATATATATATATATATATATATATATATAGGAGGAGAGAGAGAGAGAGAGAGAGAGAGAGAGAGAGAGAGAGAGAGAGAGAGAGAGAGAGAGAAGGAACAAATGGCAGTTGTGGTTTCCTTAACCGTCTCCAAAGAAGGTGTTATATAGGCTTTCGGGGAGGGTGGGTGGGGGTGTTGGGGTTTGGGGGTGGGCGTAGTTAGGTAGCGGAAGTGAGTTAGCACCTCATTGGGCGTCATGTTCCTTTTGATTACAAGACGCACTTACGGCTTGGGTGAATGTAAAGACCCCCAGTTTGGCGTAATAGTTCTTTATTACAGGAAAGGAACAAAATATATACAAAAAATAAGATACGAAGGAATGCAGGGAGACCCTCCCCTAACACCCCTTCCCTCCCGTCTGTCCAACTGATATATTGTTTTTGCCTTTTTATTTTCATTCTATTTTTTTTAGTTGCTTCTGTGGCGAGCTTTTGGTTCGGATGATTATATGCTCGGTTACTTATAGGGAGAGATGATATATTGTGATTTTGTAAAAGATAACTGGATTTCTCTATCTTCTGCTTCTTTTTCTTTTCCCCAATCCTCTGCTTAATATTTTTTCAACATCATGATTATTAATATTACAAGTCATTATTATTTTTATTATTATTATTATTATTATTATTATTATTATTATTATTATTATTATTATTATTATTATTATTATTGTTATTATTATTATTATTATTATTATTATTATTATCATTATTATTATTATTATTATTATTATTGTTATTATTATTATTATTATTATTATTATTATTATCATTATTATTATTATTATTATTATTATTATTATTATTATTATTATTATTATTATCATTATTATCGTTCTGCTGTACACTTGCAAGTTTAAATATAAAATTACATATATTCAGCATCTGTAAATTCAAAAATATATATTATATTTTTTTAATAAACACTCTACATACATACATACATACATACATACATGGCACCAACCTCCCGTTGCGATACTACAACTAAAGGATTTTTGAAGTTGAATAAAACTTAAATTTAATTGCAAATTCTAATAATATTTTATTTATACATAACCAAATAGATTGTAATGTTTATCAATTGCAATATCACTGGGAGTGTCCATGTGCACATGTCCCCATGTACAGTTATCTGAATAAATAAAAAAAAAAGTCCAGGACAGTTCGATGTTAAGTCTTCATTCAGTTACGGTTATATTTTATGCCTTCACTAATACTGAATATTCTTGTGTATTCATTACACACCTCTTATTATCCCTTCACTTCTGACAAGTCATTACACTCTCCATCTCTGTTACTTTTTACTTATTGGATTCTTCGTGCCCAGGCTCGTTGGGGGCTGTTTTAATTTATTTTAATTTTTTGGCCCGTTCTGGTGTCACAATCATAAAAAAAACATACATACATACAAACATACATACATACATACATACATACATACATACATATATATATATATATATATATATATATATATATATATATATATATATATATATATATATATATATATATATATATATATATATATATATATATATATATATATATATATACATATATACATATATACATATATACATACATACATACATACATACATACATACATACACACACACACACACTATAGGTCATTAAATAATCTTGTTCAAAGACATGTAGGGCAACTCAAGTCAGGCAAATATCTGCTACCACTATGACAGTGATTGGTACTACCTGTATCTGTTCCTGTACTTGACAAGTATGCTTGATCAAGTATTTCATCAAGTATTGTGATATTTCCCTTCGCCTCCACACGGTCAGGTATGCTTGACAAGTCTTCAGTTGAAATCACAATGTCGAGTGCAGACGACGACGACGCTCTTGCTTTGGCAGCTTTCTGTATTGTGGCCAAGCGAAAGGCAACTAGAAAGAACCGGCGGGAGTGGTGCAAAGAGTGGGTGAAGAAGAGGAAAACATATTCTCATGTTAACCTATTGGCTGAGTTGAAGATTTATCCACGTGATTGGCACAACTACCTTCGAATGAACGAAGCGACATACTTACATCTGCTGTCACTGGTAACACCACTAATTGCGAAGACCACTACAAACATGAGAGAAGCAATTTCTCCCCACGAAAGATTGACTGCAACACTGCGATTTCTTGCTACTGGAAGACTTGACTTGACGACATGATTCAAATTCAATCATGCCTCAAGCGACTTGTCAAGTCTAATACTTGATCAAGTCTCACCTTGAACAAGTCACTTGATCAAGCATACTTGTCAAGTTTACTTGATCGTGTGTAGCGACCTTTACCTTGCAGACGCACATGGGGCGTGTGAAAGGCTTGGGGAGTAAATCCAGGAAAAAATTCCAGAATGAGAGGCCCGAAGGCAGTCGATGGGGAGGAATGCTCCAAACCATTCTCTGGCATCACCTGCAATGCTGTTTGATTTCCAAACGTACAAACTTTCTCTTTCCTCTAGAGCTAAGCAGCAGCGTTTAGACTGGGGAAGTGTAAAATGGGCCAGGCACTTCTTCCTATCTTTAGCCCAAGCACGCAGAAATGCGTCTACCTGCTCTAGCCGTCTGTCAAGACAATGGGACCCATATAGACGTGTAGGCTATAGTGTATATGACCTGGTAGACCGCACATTAAAACTGCAACAGAATTTTTCTCGCCCCTGTGCACATGGTACAGCTGGTTCAAAAAATGGCCTACCATTTCTGGAACTGTAATCATAATGCCTTTTGAGCTTGTAGGGACTAGGAGACGACAGACGTCACTGCTCTCCCTGTCATATCCTCCATATAAATATAAAGGAAATTTTTACTTTTTCGTAACGGAATGAGGAACACTAGATCTCAAATCCTTTAGTATGGAAGATCAGTCTTTAACCCACTCAGTTCTGCACCTATAAAATTAAAATAAAAAAATACGTTCACATATGTACACACAAGCATACATAAATATACGTACATACATACACACATGCATAAATACAGGCACAGGTGATCCAATCTGTTACTCGTTCACGTAAACTCTTTTTCTTTTTTTATGTAAATGACTTCGTAAATTATGCATATTTCCAGTGATTTATGGCTATATAACGATGTTCTCAACCCTGAAAGCAATCAGTTACACCTAATAGTTGAGAGGGGAAGGACTGCATTTATCGTGTCTCTGGAATTATGCGTGTATTTTTGCCTCAATACTGATTTTGTTATTCGTCCCAGTTGTCGTAAGAATTTGTCCATTCGTCCATAAAAGCTTTTGAATATATTAAATTCGTAATTTCCGAGTCGTGTTCTTAATTCATCCGGTTATATTAATAATCTCTCTCTCTCTCTCTCTCTCTCTCTCTCTCTCTCTCTCTCTCTCTCTCTCTCTCTCTCTCTCTCTCTCTCTTTCTTTCTTTCTTTTTTATTCTATCTATCTATCTGTCTTTCTATCTAATTATCATCCAAATATAAATTATGATTTGTCCATTCGTCCAAGGTAGCTTTTGAATATTAATTTAAATTCCTTTCTTTCGGGTCATATTCACGTTTAGTTCTAATGCCTAATAGGAAAACCTATCTATATCATCCAGTTATATAAATAATTCATCCATTCGTCCTGATTTCATCAATTGTATTGCATTCGCTTTGTCTGGAACATGTTCACGATTCTTCCAATTATTAAATGAAACAGTACTTCCATACCTCTACATCATGTAAGTTTTATCAATAATTCATCCACTCGTCCAGAGAGACATCGTCAATTGTATCAAATTAGCTCTTTTTAAAACATGCTTACGATTCATTCATTTATCACTCGGATTTATAAATCTTCCATTCTACCGTAAAAGCACAGGTGAAATAGAATTTTGTCTGAAGCATGTTCGAGATTCGTCCAGTTATCAACTGAGACAGTTATATCTCTGTATCATCCAACTAATTTTCTATAATTCTTCCATCCGTCATATGAGTCACTGTTATATCTTTAAAGTACATTCGTCCAATACATTTTTACAAATGATCCATGTATTAAATGAGATATCAATTACATTTATTTCTATATCATCCAAGTTCTATTAAGGATTCGTCCATTCCTCCGGCTAAACATTGTCGAGTATTTCAATTTTGTTCGTCTGAGATCATTTTATGACTTACCTACTTATATAAAAAGGTACACAGGCTCCAGTTTAGACATACTCATATTTTGATATATATATATATATATATATATATATATATATATATATATATATATATATATATATATATATATATATATATATATATATATATATATATTCTTCCACTGTCAACGTCCAAGACATGATTAAACATGTTCAGCCATTGAGATTTATTCTTCCCATATCAAAACAAAAGCATATATGCAGGGAGAGAGGAGAGAGAGAGCAGAGAGAGAGAGACAGAGAGAGATACAGATAAGAAG
>JAXCGZ010013314.1:100000-110000 GCA_037179515.1 Halocaridina rubra | reverse complement strand
AGCAATACGTAAACATTTCAGAGCAGTGCCAAAACGTGGCCCTGAATCTTCTCAGGGATATTGGCTTTCAACATTTGGGGCTCATTTCCGGTCCTGGTAGGAGGAGGAGTGGGTCTTCGTGTGGAAACACAGGCCCTTCTTCGCCGTATTATTATTATTATTATTATAATTATTATTATTATTATTATTATTATTAGTAGTAGTAGTAGTAGTTTTATTATTATTATTATTATTATTATTATTATTATTATTATTATTATTATTATTATTATTATAGCTATTATTATTATTATTATTATTATTATTATTATTATTATTATTGTTATTGTTATTATTACAGTATTACCATCATTTTCATTATTATTATTATTATTATTATTATTATTATTATTATTATTATTAATTACATATTAATTACATTTTATTGTAAAAGTCACTCCCTTTAAGCAACTAAGAGAGGGAGTGCCTTCTCTTACTTGTCCCCATACAGTGACTGGCTAGTACAGTGGTAACGCGCTGGCTTCGCATTCACGAGGTCGAAAGATCGGTCCCCGTCCAAGACCGAGAGTTTAAGCTGTTTACTGGCAGGAACTGCTGTGGTTGGACATCACAGTGGGGGGTTGGGGCTTGCCCTGGCTGACGAATACCCATTGTAATGAAATGGAAATAAAGGTTAAATTTAAATTTAAAAAATATTTGGCACTGTTATGTAATATATCCACCGGAGGAAAACACCAGCTCAACTAGGTGCCAGTACTCTTAATCAATAATCGCAGAGTGCTCTTCTGCCATCAATCAACTGTTACACTATATTTCATTCTGAATGACTTGCTATGATATATAAAATGAATTGTAAATTCTATTAATATTTGATTTATACATGACCAAATATAGTTTGTAATGCTTCCAACTGCAATATCACTGGGAGTACCCAAGTGCACATGTCCCCATGTATAGTTATTTGAATAAAAAGAAAAATAGGTGCAAGTCCCGAGCCCGGATGAATGGAAACTGCTGGTGCCAAAAAGGAGGAAAACTTTGAGATGAAACCAAACATTAGTCTCCAAGAGCTTAGTGAAAAACAGCGACTCCATATAAATTTTGGTAAATGTGTGATCATCAAGAGGATTAGATATTAGTATGCATAAATATGCTAGTAGACTGACAGAGGGATTCCATTTGCTTATAAAAATTTAATTTATGCATCATGCAGTCCTCATGTTATCTGTACTGGCCATAGTTTGGTTTTGGCAAATTTTTTATGGCCGGATGCCCTTCCTGCTACCAAACCACCCCCATTTTCCCGGGCTTGGGACCGGCACCAAGTTGAGACTGGCTTGCTCCCCTCAGTGGCTGGGAGGGTCTGCATCAAGGGTCTGCTTTGAGTTTATATCTATTTGATCTGGTCTTGGAGGTAGTAACCCAGGGTAATAGAGATCAGTCTCCATGGTGTATGCTCTTTGCAGATGACATTGGACTGTGTAGCAACAGACGAGAGGTAGTGGAGGAGAAGCTTGAGGAGTGGAGAAGAGTGATGGAGGATAGAGGACTGAAAATCAGCAGGAAGAAGACAGAGTACTTGAGGTTGAGAGATGATGAGGATGGGGAGGTCAATTTGCAGGGGAAGGTGTTGAATAGAGTTGAAAAGTTCAAGTATTTGGGATCAACAGTAGCAGAGGATGGTGACCTAGTCAGAAATAACCCACAGAATACAAGCGGGACGGAAGACCTGGAAGAAAGTGTCTGGGGTGCTGTGCGACAGGAGAATAGGGATTAAGCTGAGGGGTAAAGTGCATAAGACAGTTGTGAGACCTGCGATGATGTATGGAGCAGAGACATGGTCAATAAAGAAGACACAAGAGAAAAAACTGGATGTGGCAGAGACGAGGATGTTGAGATGGATGCGAGGGGTGACAAGAAGCGATAAGATCAGATACGAGGTAATTAGAGGTACCTCAAAAGTTAGAGAAATATCAGATAAGATACAAGAAAGTAGACTAAGATGGTATCTCGTTAGGAGGGATGAACAGTATGTTGGGAGGAGGGTGATGGAAATGGATATACAGGGTAGGAGAATGAGAGGGAGACCAAAGCGTAGGTGGATGGATTGCATCAATGACGACCTGAGGTCTAAAGGTTTGTTGTGTGATGAGGTATGGGACAGAAACAAATGGAGAAAACTGACCGGAAACATCGACCCCACATAAAAGTGGGAAAAGATGTAGACGGAGAAGAGGGTAAAAGAATTACATTTACAATGTTGGGTATACACTAAGTACAGGATATAAGTTCCCTGGGTTGCGTGTCTTACGACACGCAGGGGAACATGGAGGAAGTATTCTCGCCCCCTCCCTCAGGAGCTCATATGTATGTATATGTGTGTACATGTGTGAATGTGTGTATATGTATGTATATATATATATATATATATATATATATATATATATATATATATATATATATATATATATATATATATATATATATATATATATATATATATACATATATATATATATATATATATATATATATATATATATATATATATATATATATATATATATATATATATATATAGTATATATATATATATATATATATATATATATATATATATATATATATATATATATATATATATATGTATGTATATGTGTATGTATATATGTGTATGTGTGTATATATGTGTATATATATTATATATATATATATATATATATATATATATATATATATATATATATATATATATATATATATATATATATGTATTTGTATGTGTATGTCTATATGTATCAATAGTTACTACTTTTGATTCATAACTCTATCTATATACAAAAGCTGTAGTAATGATGATGGTGGTGGTAATAATAATAATAATAATAATAATAATAATAATAATAATAATAATAATAATAATAATAATAATAATAAATCATAATAATAATAATAATAATAATAATAATAATAATAATAATAATGATAATAATAATCATGATGGTCGTAGCAATAGTTGTGATAATAGTGATAATGGATTAAGCTGACGTGATTCTCTTTCATGTACATAATTTGAAGGGTAGAGAAGGGGAAGGGCTTTCAGTCTTTCTCTTTCTTTTCCTTCCAAATTTATCTTCCATTATATGGCACTGTGTTTATGTGTTTGTATGTATGTATGTATGTTCAGGTTTATATGTGTACGTATATGCGAGTAATTACATGCACTTTCCTTTACTGTGTTACCCTCAGATGACAATGATGTGTATGAGTATGCATGTATGCATCTTTATCTGTGGTAAGGACGAATAACTCCCTTTGCTGAAATGAATACCACAAACTCACTCTCTCTCTCTCTCTCTCTCTCTCTCTCTCTCTCTCTCTCTCTCTCTCTCTCTATCTATCTATCTATCTATCTATCTATCTATCTATCTATCTATCTCTCTATCTATCTATCTATCTATCTATCTATCTATCTATCTCTCTCTCCTTGATATGTATGACTATGAAGCCCCAGTGGTGTTTCAGTTGCTCATCTAATTAATGCATGCATATGTATATGTACCTACTTATTATTCTAACCTGAAAATTGTTATTCTATATCTGCTTCAAATTGTCTGTAGTAGTACTGTTGAAATGTGAAATGTAATTTATAGCACTCAACAAGGGCTATTGTTACAAATATTACTCTTCAATTACTCTTCAATTATTACACTATATTTTATTATTAATTACTTGCTATGATATTTAAAATCAATTGCAAATTCAATTAATATTTTATTTATACATAACCAAATAGATTGTAATGTTTATCAACTGCAATATGACTGGGAGTGCCCACGTGCACATGTCCCCATGTACAGTTACCTGAATAAATAAAAGAAGAAGAAGAAGAAGAAGAGAAGAAGAAGAAGAAGAAGAAGAAGAAGAAGAAGAAGAAGAAGAAGAAGAAGAAGAAGAAGAAGAAGAGAAAGAAAATTAACTGCAAGATAAGCCACACCTAGATAGGTTATACTGAATAGTTAATAATCTATTTGTTTCATTGCTACTGTGTACACGATGAAGAAATAGAAAGAGGAGGCAGAATGAAAAATAAGGAGAAGAAGGAGAGAGATGAAAAAGAACGTAGGAGAAAGAAGGAACAGGATCTAAAAGGAATAAGTCATAGAGAAAATGCAAGTCCAAATGAGCAAGAAATGGAAAGAGCTGGAGTAGCAAGGAAGAGTCTGGGAAGAATAAGGGAAGACGAGAATAGAGGGAAATGGAGTAAGAGCTGGAAAAAAAAGGAGGAAAGGGAAGGAAAAAGGAAACAAGAGAATATAGCATGAAAAAGAGAATAAATGTTCAAAATAAGAAAAGCAAGAATAAGAGACGAGTAGGAGAAAAGGGAAGAGTAAGAGAAAGAGGAAAAAGAAGGGACATGAGCCGGAAGGGAAAGGAGAAAAGAAAGGGAAAATGAAAAAAAAATGAAAAAAGTAAGAAAGGAGAAAAGAAGCAAGAGAAAGAGAAAGAAAAAGGGAAGAAAAGTACAAAATAATGAGGAGAAAGAGGAGGAAAAATATGCAATAAAAAGAGAAAGAAATTGGGAAGAAAAGTGAAAAATAATGAGAAAGAGGAGGAAAAATAAGCAATAATAAGAGCAAGAAATTCGAAAGAAAAGTGCAATATAGATAAAGAGGATAAAAATGAGGAGAAAAGAAGTTAGAAATAAAGAAAGAATATGAGGAGAAAAGAAGCAAGAGAAAGAGCAAGAAAAAAGAGAAGGCGCGTGCAAGATAATGAAAAAAGTAAAAAGAGAAAAACGAAAAAAGAGAATATTAGCTGGAGAATGAGAAGGAAGGAGCATAAAAAAAATTAATAGGAGAAAGAGGAGGCGAATAGGAACATGAAAATGAAGAGAAAAAAGAAGATTAAGGAAGGAAGTAGAGAAAGATGAGGAGAAAAGGTGGAGAATAATAGCAGGAAAATGAAAACAAAAAAGCTTAAGAAGAAAGCAGGATAAAGAGGGAAAGAAAGAGAGCAAAAGGAGTAGGAATCGTTTACTACTGATGATCACTCCCTGTGTTGCCTGACATTATTGGGATCAATCCTAGAATAGGCACCTGATGTAAGTCATTCCAAGATGAAACGCTCAGAATATGAACTGAAAATGAATTGAAATATTTTACTAATATTTTTATCTATACATAGTCGTATATGAACTGTAATGTTAACAAATGAAAATCACTGGGAGTACCCGCGTGCACATGTCCTCATGTACAGTTAATTGATTAATTAAAAATAAACAAAATGAATTACCAATTGTATGGTTAGGTAAGATCAACCAAACCTTACCCAACCTAACCTAAGCTTAAATTTTTTCTTTATTATCATAAATTCCTGCGTTAAACCTTAATCGCGTATTAGGCAATTCTATTTGACACTCACCCAAAATTGGCACCTGAAAGTGACATCGGGTGCCTACTCAGAGATTAATCCCATAACTACTTAAAAGAAGTTAAATACTGAATATTAAAAGGTAAACACAGCTGGCAATATTTTTTATGATGCCATTTACTGTACTTACCTAATTGTGTTTACGGGAAAGAGCCCAAAGGTCGTATCTTCCCATCTCCTGATCGGTTCCATTTTGTACTTAGTGATACTTATCATACCTGTCCTTAAAACTATGGATTGAGATAGCATCAACTACCTCCTCGCTTAGCCAATTCCATTTATCAACTACTCTTACACTGGAAAAGTATTTCCTTACATCCTGCAAAGAAGTTTTCTTACGAAGCTTCAAACTATGACCTCTAGTTCTAGAGCCAGCCATATCAAAATATCAATCCCTATCCACTCTATCATAACCATGAAGGAATTTACTGTATAAGGAGATATGCAGGCATGCACTATATCAGATATATATACTCTACATTATATATTTCCTAATTTTTATAACAAGTAGTGATTCGCGCCCTGCCACGGTCAGACGTTAGAAAGGGCGTTTAATAAGGCTAACGGTCATTCTTGCCAAAACCAAAGTCCTCTGCATAAAAGACACCGTCCTAGCATATATATATATATATATATATATATATATATATATATATATATATATATATATATATATATATATATGTATGTATATGTGTATGTATGTATATGTATGTATATAGGTACATGTACATGCATTGTATATGTATATGTACCTACTTATTACTCTAACCTGAAAATTTTTATTCTATATCTGCTTCAAATTGTCTGCAGTGGTACTGTGGAAAAGTGGAGATTTACTTAGATGATAGCACTCAACAAGGGCTATTAAAAATATTGTTACAAATATTACTCTTAATTAATAATCGTAGAGTGCTCATCTGCTATTAATACATGTAAACCATAATAATATTACTCTTAATAAATAATCGCAGAGTGCTCTTCTGCCATCAATCAATTATTACGCTATATTTTATTATTAATTACTTGCTATGATATGTAAATTTAATTGCAAATTCTCTTAATATTTTATTTATACATAACCAAATAGCTTGTAATGTTTATCAGCTGCAATATCACTGGGAGTGCCCATGTGCACGTCCCCATGTACAGTTATCTGAATAAATTAAAAAGATAAAAAAAAATAGGCCTAGCCCTTCGGTAAATAAAATGGAGTCCGTGATGTAAAACCGATCACAGTATAAGACAAAATGGCGGCAGAAGGAAATTGGAATATGGCGATATGCAAATTTTACTTGCATGAAGCAGCTGCTGATAACAAAAATGATAATATTACAATGATAGAAAAGGATACAGGTACTACAGGATCTTAGAATAACTAGAGAAGAAATGAGAGAGAGAGAGATAGAGAGAGAGAGAGAGAGAGAGAGAGAGAGAGAGAGAGAGAGAGAGAGAGAGAGAGAGAGAGAGAGAGAGAGAGAGAGAGAGAGAGAATATTTAAATACAGTATAATTCATAATAGAGAGATAAATCGTCAAAAATAGTATACTTCAGAGAGAGAGAGAGAGAGAGAGAGAGAGAGAGAGAGAGAGAGAGAGAGAGAGAGAGTCCGTTCCATGTGGCGGCGATTGGCCTTAAACCTCTAGCCGACCACATGGAATTCGAGACCGACTGAACGGGATTCTTTGTGCTACTGCTATTGCTACTAAGAGGAGGAAGGAAGTCTCTCTTCAATGCTCCAGTCCCCCCCCCCACATTCAACTCCCATACCCCATTCACCCAGCCCCCCCGGGCTGAACCCCCCCTCTCTATATGCCTGAATAGAGAAACAAACGAATGCATATACGAACTGTATTGCGTCCGAAATAATCTGCAGAAAGTTGTTTATTATTATCATTATTATTATTATTATTATTATTAATATCATTATCACTATTATTATTATTATTATTATTATTACTATTATTAGTATTATTGTTATTATTATTATTATAATTATTATTACTATTATATTTGGTGTTGCTATTTTAGTAGTTGCTGCTGTAGTAATTGATATTGTTGTTTTTATTATGATGATGGTGATGATTATTATTATCATTATCATTATTTTAGGTGATGTTGCTATTTTAGTAGTTGTAATCATTATTATTATTATTATTATTATTATTATCATCATCAAAATTAGGCACCATTCTTGTGAGATAAGGCGAGAATAATGGCACCCTATTCCTCCTTTGTTAGGCATTCCTTATCGACTCAGCAGGTTCAGTGAGTTTACACAAACAGATACAGAGGGACAATAATGAAACAGTATTTTCACGAGCTCAGTCCAACTGCTATGTTTTCATAATTTCTCTCTCTCTCTCTCTCTCTCCATCCCCATTTGAATCAGAGAAACGGTCTGAAAAAGAATTCGTATTTGTTTGTTTATTCAAACTGCATTGTCCTTTTGTTTATTTATTCAGTTTTTTCCTTATAAGTTATTAATTTTTTTTTTGCCTATTTGGCCATATGCTTACTTATTAATTAACTTATTAAAATATTTTTTCTCTACTGTCTATTCATTCATTTATTTATGCTGTAGTACTTATATATTTTTACTTGGAGATTAACAAATTACTTATTTTCTCATTATCTGTATTTGTATTTGTACTCTTACTGCTTAGAGTACCTATTATATATCTATTTACATAATTATTTCTTTCCTTTTGTTTATTTGTCGTCTTTATATTCATTACCTATTTTGGCAAAAAGATTTTATGCACGGAGTCCCTTTGGCAATCATTTTCTTTTATGTTAAACTAGTGATTATGCATGGGGGGGATGTGTGCAAGCAGGCGCTCCCTCTGATGCTAAATAAATAACAAATAGACTAGACCATACTAGACAGTGAGACAGTGACTGATAACCTCTCAGATTGCCCTGTAACTAGCTCTCAAAATAATTTGTGGCCAGACTCGCCAGGGGGAGACAGTGTCGGAGCTAGTTTACTCTCAACAGTGCACAGCACTGGCTAGAACTAGCCCAAAGGCGCTATCCTCTTCAGACCACTAACATGACCCTCTAGGCCCCAGGGTCTCCCTTTGAGTCATTTAAATCTTGTCATCACCAACTGTGTGATTATGTGACTATTTTCCTTCAGGGAAATCGTATTGCTACTGCTGAGCTAGGGAAAAGTTCTAATTTATTTTTCGTCGTCTGCACTCGACATTGTGATTTCAACTGAAGACTTGTCAAGCATACCTGACCGTGTGGAGACGAAGGGAAATATCACAATACTTGATGAAATACTTGATCAAGCATACTTGTCAAGTTTACTTGATCGTGTGTAGCCCGCTTTAGACTCTACATTATGTAGTATACAATCCTTGTATATTAAGAGCATATCCAGCATTAAAATATAAATATATTTATATCTCTGTGTTTTATGATTCTTCTTTGAATGTACATATGAAGCTCATGATACTATTACAATATTGTTATGTATAAATTACCCTATGCTAAAACTAAAATGAAATAACTTTTATTGTATATATTTATGAGAAAGAGTGTAATAATGACTTTTAAGCAGATCTGGGAGTGCCTATGAGCACATGCCCCTATATGTCACGTTTTATATTTAAATAGAGATATAAAAAATTCAACTAGATACTAAAAAAAAAAAAATCACCATTTTGTGTCACAGTTAATCCCCAGTAAGGGGGTGGACACAGACAGAATGCAGCTAGGGATATCAAGGCTGGATGAACTTCCTAGCGCCCCACGATGGGCTCGATCGTGGGTCCGTCAACTTCTGAAACGCTGACCGTACGCCTGGCACTCCCTTTTAAATACTGGCTAGAAAATAAGTCATTTTTAAGCTACTATTAATGTACATTCATTTTGGCCGTCCTCCAGGCACTCCATTTTTACGAATGGAAGTGGGTACTGCATTGAATACATTGATATATGCGGACGGTACCCTAGGCACTCCGCTTTATTTAGAGGCAGTAAAGAATAGTATTTATCTGGTGTCAGCATTAATGAAATTACATTTGGGCCGTGTCTCAGGTACCCCTGTTGTACTTAAAGCAGCATTATATATACATGCTTTAATTTGGTGCCAATATACATTGCATACAAGCCGTAAAACTGGCACTCCCTTTGTACTTATGGCACATAATTATTTCATTGGTTTGAGGATTTGTATATTTATATGTGTCCTACTTATAATTATGACAGTTGCTTATAAATTTAGATGAGACATTCAAAAAGGAAATCCGTTTTTATCAGACCGCTATATCATTTAGGCCTACTGTACACACACACACACACACACACACACACACCACACACACACTATTTCCCTGGATAATTTACATAATGGTGTATAGCATAAGAGTGGAGAGTATATTTTACGCATAGTTCCAAGACGCCATGATATATACTGTACTTTGCTGAACACAAACCAACACACACACACACACACAAATATGAGTGTGTATGTACTACAGGCA
This sequence comes from Halocaridina rubra, assembly GCA_037179515.1. Lineage (NCBI taxonomy): Eukaryota > Metazoa > Arthropoda > Malacostraca > Decapoda > Atyidae > Halocaridina > Halocaridina rubra. The sequence continues at coordinate 100,071 of JAXCGZ010013314.1, read as the reverse complement.
CTCCGCATTTACTAATAACCGCCATTTATTTTTTGTATGTCGGTCGTCTTTTTACAATGACGGTGGCAGAG
>JAXCGZ010013314.1:87500-95000 GCA_037179515.1 Halocaridina rubra | reverse complement strand
TGCTCATAAGTGAAAGGATTTAGGTTGACAAAACAAACTTGGCTATAGAAAGTGAGTTCAAGGAATTTATTGTTGCTCGCATAAATACTGGGTCAGACAGCATTTTAATAACTGTTGTATATAACCCACCAAGGAACCAACATAGGCTAGAAGTTTATGAGGAAAGTCATATAGGTACTATTGAAGTCATAAACTCAGTTGTTAACACGGCACGGGAGAGAAAATGTAGAATTTTGATTATGGGAGATTTTAATCATAAAGATATAGATTGAATAAATCTTGACCCACACAGTGGTGAGGACTCATTCGGGGCAAAATTCCTAGATTGAGTACAAGGGAATTTCCTACACCAACGTGTACTGGAACCAACGAGGGCCAGGGGTGGGGAAAAGCCATCACCACTTGATCTAGTATTCACAGATAACGTGTTGGATATTGAAAAAATGAGTATGAACAACCAATTGGAAAGAGTGCTCACTGTGTGTTGTTGATGGAGTATATCATTGAAGATGTTCTACCTGAGAGTAGAGGCACTGAGGACATGAGGAAGAACTATCCGAAAGGAGATTACATCAAAATGAATGAGCTTTTTGCAGTTATTGACTGGAAGACCTTATTTTACAACAAATCTGTACAAGAAATGTACAACATCTTTTGTGAGTAATATGGAAAGGTAGTACATTGCTGCATACCTGCCTCCAAAGTAGGTGTAAGTCATACCAGAGAGAAATAGTTCGATAGTGAGTGTCAAAGAGCTATGGAGTGGAGAGACAAATGCTGGAAAAGGTATAGGAGGAGAAACAACATAAATGCCTGGCAAACCTACAAAAGAGCAAGAAATGATTATCTAAGTAAAAGAAGAGAGGCAGAGAGAGACTATGAAAGGGACATCACCAGGAAGGTTACAGAAACTCCCAAGTTTTCCACAGCTTTATCAGAGAAAAACTGAAGGTAAAAGAACAGGTTTTAAGGCTTAAGAGAGAGGATGGAAGCATCACTGAGATGGATGAAGAGATCTGCAAAGAATTCAACAAGGAGTTTCAGTCTGTATTTACAGTAGAAAAGACCCCACCCCTTCAGATAGCAGAGATAGAAGATCATGGGCCGGTACTAGAGAACATCATCCTTTCAACCATAGAGGTATGTGAAGCGCTGATGGAGTTAGATGTCCATAATAATAATAATAATAATATATAATAATAATAATAATAAATCTTTATTTCCATTTCAATACAATGGGTATTCGTCAGCCAGGGCAAGCCCCAACCCCCCACTGTGATGTCCAACCACAGCAGTTCCTGCCAGTAAACAGCTTAAACTCTCGGTCTTGGACGGGGACCGATCTTTCGACCTCGTGAATGCGAAGCCAGCGCGTTACCACTGTACTAGCCAGCATTTTAATAACTGTTGTATATAACCCACCAAGGAACCAACATAGGCTAGAAGTTTATGAGGAAAGTCATATAGGTCCTGATGATATATCCCCTCATGTACTTAAAAAAATGCGCAAACTCAATATCAGTGGCTCAAAGTATCATATTTAAATAGTCATTGGAGTCATGGGAGATTCCAAGATGCTGGAAACAAGCGAACGTGATACCTATCTTCGAAAAGGGAAGGAGGGATACGGCTCTGAACTATAGACCAGTTTCCATGACCGGCATAGTTTGCAGAGTTATGGAGAAACTACTAAGGAAACATATCTCTCTTCACTTGGAATCCTTCAACTTTTTGTCAGTGAGACAACATGGCTCCAGAGAAGGTAGATCAACAGTAACAAACTTATTAGAATTTTATGATGAGGTAAGCCGAATCTTTTAGGAAAGAGAGGGCTGGGAAGATTGCATATTCCTAGACTTCCAGAAAGCTTTTGACACTGTCCTACACGGGAGACTTATTAAGAAGCTGCAAGCAATGGTTAGAATAGGAGGAAATGTCTTGGAATGGATAAAAACTTACTTAGAAGGAAGGGAACAGAGGGTTAGAGTAAGACATTCAGTGTCTGAATAGAGAAGAGTTAGTAGTGGAGTTAAACTGGGCTCAGTTTTAGGGTCACTTTTGTTCCTTGTATATGTAAATGACCTACCAGTCTGTAAATTCATTCATGAATATATTTGAAGATGATGCAAAGATTGAGAAGAAAGTAAGCATCGAGAACAATGGTAGAGAACTTCAGGAGGATCTAAATAGTCTGCATGAATAAATAAAAAATAAACTTTATTTCCATTTCAATACAATGGGTATTCGTCAGCCAGGGGAAGCCCCAACCCCCCACTGTGGTGTCCAACCACAGCAGTAAACTGCCAGTAAACAGCTTAAACTCTCGGTCTTGGACGGGAACCGATCTTTCGACCTCGTGAATGCGAAGCCAGCGCGTTACCACTGTACTAGCCAGCATGAGTGATCAGAAAAGTGGCTAATGAAATTCAGTACTTCAAAATGTAAGGTAATGAGAATGGGTACAAGTGCAAGAAGGCCCAAGCTTGACTACTCGGTGGCTGGAGTACAACTTCAAGAGACAGAAAATGAGAGAGATCTAGGAGTAAACATACTGGCAGATTTGTCTCCAGAAATGCATATAAATGGCATAGTAAGGGCAGAATATGCTTTCTTAGCAAATGTAAGGGTAGCCTTCAGGCCCGTGGATAAGGTTATGTTCAGAGATATTTATGTAACCTATGTGAGGACAGAACTTGAATATGCAGCCCTCTTTTGGAATCCGCACTTTAAAAAGCACGTAGCTAAGCTTGAAAAAGTTCCAAGACATGCCACAAAACTGGTGCCAGAATTATGCAATCTCAGTTATGATGAGAGGCTGAGGAAATTAGACTTACCATCACTCGAAGCTAGAAGATTGAGGGGGGATATGGTGACAGTTTTTAAATTCCTTCATTGCTATGATAGAGTGGAGAGGGATCGATATTTTGACATGGCTGGCTATAGAACTAGAGGTCATAGTTTGAAGCTTCGTAAAAAAAAAAAACTTCTTTGCAGGATTTAAGGAAGTACTTTTCTTAGTGTAAGAGTAGTTGGTAATTGAAATTCGCTAAGCGAGAAGGTAGTTAATGCTAAATCAATCAATAGTTTTAAGGACAGGTATGATAAGTATCACTAAGTACAAAATGGAACCGATCAGGAGACGAGAAGATACAACCATTGGGCTCTTTCCCGTAAGCACGACTAAGTAATTACACACACACACACACACACACACACACACACACACACACACACACATATATATATATATATATATATATATATATATATATATATATATATATATATATGCAAATATATATATATATATATATATATATATATATATATATATATATATATATATATATATATATATATATATATATATATATATATATATATATATATATATATATATATATATATATATATATATATATATATATATATATATATATATATATATATATATATATATATATGTATATATATATATATATATATGTATATATATATATATATATATATATATATATATATATATATATATATATATATATATATATATATATATATATATATATATATATATTTATATATATTTATATATATATATATATATATATATATATATATATATATATATATATATATATATATATATATATATATATATATATATATATATATATATATATATATATATATATATATATATATATATATATATATATATATATATATATATATATATATATATATATATATAAGTCCCAGGTTCAAGTCCCGGTCGGGGTAAAAATGATTCATGTTTTCACATATGTAATGTGCTTATTTGGTTATTGTTTGTCCCGATTGAGATTGGGATATGAATTAAATGCGAAAACAAAACAAGAGTGAGGTTGGGGAAACTGTAATATGATCATAGTGGCATTCAGATAGAATGCGTTCATTCCTACCATTGTAAATATACGCTGTAATGTTAGTTTCCCTTTAACCTTCTATGGTGTAGTTGGTAGCGCCTTGACATAGTAATAATAAGTCCCAGGTTCAAGTCCCGGTCGGGGAAAAAATTATATATATATATATATATATATATATATATATATATATATATATATATATATATATATATTGCTTCAATAGAAAAACAGGTCGCTACTGGGTTCCATTGTGCCATAAAATGTAACTTCATCTAATAATAAAAAAAAAAATAAGTAAATAAGAAATATCTAAATTAATATATAAAGAAAATCTGAAAACAAATATGAATGACTATAAAGCTATCTGAAATGATAAAAGTTAATAATAATCCCTATTTTCGCCGCTTTAAGTGTGACAATTACATCCCAATGCGATTTGGGGTGAACACAGACAGGCCGGATATAAGCAGCGGGATCGAACTTCGATTTTAGTCTCGTCAATTCTAGACTTGAGCGCTCTACCAGTGCGATATAGTGGCTCCCTTATATAATATAATATAATATAATATAACATAATATATATATATATATATATATATATATATATATATATATATATATATATATATATATATATATATATATATATATATATATATATATATATATATATATATATATATATATATATATATATATATATATATATATATATATATATATATATATATATATATATATATATATATATATATATATATATATATACACACACACATTTTATTGACAAATATACAAATAGAGAAATAAAGCAATAAATATATGAATATATATATATATGAATTCAAAGAAACAAATATATAAACAGGTTCAGTAAATATATAAATAAGTTTATTATATGAATATATGAATACATAAACTACGTAAATTAATAAATATGTCATACTTCCTTTATAATACCCACGTGATGAATTTGACCGGAAGTACATCACATCCTTCACCGGAAACGGATACCCGTCCTTGGAAACTTTAAATTCTTGTTCATTTATTTGAGTAAATAGTTGGTCGCATCATCTGATGTAATCATATTTCTCATTATAAGCTGTTTTTTCCTTGTTCCTATGGGCTCGATGTGTTTCACTAGCCTCTGGGAAACTACTGCTTTGTTAGGGTTGAAAAGTAAGACGGACTTGGGATCAGTACCAAGGTAGCCTGACAAGCTCCCTCCAGCGGTTGGCTTATGTACTCATAATTCCATATACGAATATATTTTACTGCAACTAGGACTGGTCCAGACAGTTCCAGGTTGAATCTTCCTTCAGGACGGTTCTTTCCTCATGCCTACATCTACATTGAATATTCTGGCATATTCATTACACATCTCTTGCTATTCCATTACATTTGACAAGTCACAACATTCTGCACATCTGTCTCTTTTACTTTCCTTTTCCTCACATTTTGTCATTATTTATGGAAGGTTCACAACTAATGGCCCCCAGTACCCGGCATAGTGGGGTGCGAAGAATCTCTGGGGATCGTGTTGACTCCACCATTGGCTTGAGGGCAGACACGCCTGGTGGTAGTAATGGATCTGCTCTTAACCTTGCACCTCCTAATAGATCTGCTTCTTTCACTCTTCACTATTCAAACATTCGTGGGCTGAACTCTAATCTTCCGTCTGTGGAACAGCACTTGGGCTCTTTCCTCCCTAACCTCCTCCTCCTATCTGAAACCCAGTTGTCTATACATGCTTCCACTGACCCCTTCCAAATCTCCCACTATAATCTGTATACTAGTTTTCGTTCCAAAGGTGGGGTCTGTGCTTACTGCAACATTAACACTCCTACTGTGAGGCTCATGGACCTTGAATCTCCTGACTTTGATGTTCTCTGGCTAAAAGTCTATCTCTCCACTACCACTATCATCCTTTGCTTCTGCTACTGTTCTCCAAACTCCACCGAGTTTGTATCTTTCTTTGAATATCTCTCCTCGTGCCATGAGTCCTTGCTATCTTCTCACCCACATGCCGAAGCTCTCTACATTGGAGACTTCAATGTACACCACAGTGAGTGGCTTCATTCTTCTCACACTGATGTGGGAGGAAGCGAGGCTCTTGCTTTCTCTATTACTCATGATCTGGAGCAAATTATTAATCATCCTACTCGTGTTCCTGATCGTCACGAACAAGCTGCTAACATTCTTGACCTTTTTTTTACTTCTAACCCTTCAAACTACTCTTATTCCATGCTTTCCCCTCTTGGTAAATCTGACCACTCCATGATCTGTGTCTCTTCCATTTTCGCTCTCCCACCACCAATCCCTCCTACTCAACGCCGCCTTTGGCACTTCGAGCGAACTCAATATGAAAATTTGCGTAACTTTCTCTTTGACTTTCCATGGGATGACTACTGCTTTCGGTCCCGCAACCCTGATCGGGTAGCTGTAAAAGTTGCCGAGATCATGACCGCGGGAATGGAGGCGTACATCCCCTCTTCTACAAAAACTTTCTCTCCCCCTAAACCTTGGTTTGACCGAGCCTGCTCCATGGCTATCCAGGCTAGGAATCAGGCTCACCGATCTTACCAAGCCTCTCCTTCCGATTTAACTCGCTCTGCTTTTATTATAGCTAGGAATCGCTGTACAGCTCAGATTCGAAGGTCTAAGGCTTCCTTTATAAGAAGGAAAGTTGATGACCTTAACTCCTCTCCCACTGACAAATGCTTCTGGTCCTTAGCCAAAAACCTCTCCAAAAACTTCTGTAACTCAAACTTTCCCCCTCTCATTCGTTCTGATGGTTCTATAGCTTCCTCTCCCACTGACAAAGCCACTCTCTTTGGCTCTCATTTTTCTGCTAACTCTTCTATCAACGATTCCAGCGCACCTGTTCCTCAGTCTTTTCCCCTCTCTAACCCTATGCCCTCCCTTATCCTTTCTTCACGCAAAGTTCATAAGGTTCTTCGCTCACTAAAGACAAACAAGGCATCTGGTCCCGATGGTATCCCTGCAAGGTTCCTTAAGGAGTTTGCAGATGAACTGGCTCCCGTGCTTTGCCGTCTTTTTCGCCTCATTCTGTCAACCAGTATCTATCCTTCATCTTGGAAGCATGCTCTAGTTCAACCTGTTCCTAAGAAGAGTGACCGCTCTATTCCTTCTAACTACCGACCTATTGCTCTAACCTCCTCTATTGCTAAAGTTTTCGAACTTTGCTCAATGCTCACTTCTTGAAACGCCTTGAATCTAACTCACTTATCTCCGATCACCAATACGGCTTCCGCAAGGCAAGATCCACTGGTGATCTCCTGTCCTATCTTACTCATGAATGGTCATCTTCTCTGAGGAACTATGGGGAATCCTTTGTCGTCGCCCTTGATATCTCTAAGGCTTTTGACAGAGTCTGGCACAAGGCTCTGTTGGCCAAACTCCCTGCCTATGGCTTTACCCCTTCTTTCTGTTCTCTGATTTCCAGTTTTCTCACTGACCGTTCTATATCTGTAGTTGTTGATGGCGCGACATCTAGCCCTTTCTCTGTGTCCAGTGGTGTTCCACAGGGCTCTGTTCTTTCACCTACTCTATTCCTTCTCTTCATCAATGATCT
>JAXCGZ010013314.1:75000-77500 GCA_037179515.1 Halocaridina rubra | reverse complement strand
ACTAAGGTTGGTTCTCTTCCCTACGTAAGACCAGCCCTAACTCTAACTCCCTTATACAATTTGGGACCTCCTAGGTGGAAGATAGGCACAGAACTTTATTTTCTATGATTGTGACATCAGGACGGGCAAAAAAAAAAAATATAAATCTGCTCTCATCGGACCTGGGCACGAAGAAAACATAAAGAGAATCAGAGATTTTTTTTATTTTTTTTTTTATTATTTATTCAGATAACTGTACATGGGGACATGTGCACATGGGCACTCCCAGTCATATTGCAGTTGACAAACATTACAATCTATTTGGCTATGTATAAATAACATACTAATAGAATTTGCAATTAATTTTAAATATCAAAGCAAGTAATTAATAATAAATATAGTGTAATAATTGAAGAGTACTTGAAGAGTAATAATTGTAACAATCATTTCAATAGCCCTTGTTGAGTGCTATCATTTAAGTTACATTTCACTTTTCAACAGTACTACTGCAGACAGTTTGAAGCAGATATAGAATAACAATTTTCAGGTTAGAATAATAAGTAGGTACATATATATATATATATATATATATATATATATATATATATATATATATATATATATATATATATATATATATATATATATATATATATATATATATATATATGCATGCATTAATTAGATGAGCAATAGAAACACCACTGGGGCTTCATAGCCATACATATCAAGGAGAGAGAGAGAGAGAGAGAGAGAGAGAGAGAGAGAGAGAGAGAGAGAGAGAGAGAGAGAGAGAGAGAGAGAGAGAGAGAGAGAGAGGAGTGAGTTTGTGGTATTCATTTCAGCAAAAGGAGTTATTCGTCCTTACCACAGATAAAGACACATCCATGCATACTCATACACATCATTGTCATCTGAGGGTAACACAGCAAAGGAAAGTGCATGTAATTAATCGCATATACGTACACATATAAACCTGAACATAAATACATACATACACATAAACACAGTGCCATATAATGGAAGATAAATTTGGAAGGAAAAGAAAGAGAAAGACTGAAAGCCCTTCCCCTTCTCTACCCTTCAAATTATGTACATGAGAGAGAATTACGTCAATTAATCCATTATCACTATCATCACAACCATTGCTACCACCATCATGATTATTATTATCATCATCATCATTATTATTATTATTATTTTTATTATTATTATTATTATTATTATTATTATTATTATGATTATTATTACTATTATTATTATTATTATTATTACCATCATCATTACTACAGCTTTTGTATATAGATAGAGTTATGAATCAAAAGTAGTAATTATTGATACATATAGACATACACATACATATACATATATATATATACACATACACATATACATGCATATATACATATAAATACATATATATATACATACACATATATGTACATATGTACCCACATATACATACATATGAGCTCCTGAGGGAGGGGGTTAGAATACTTCCTCCATGTTCCCCTGCGTGTCGTAAGAGTAGACTAAATCGGAGATCTGGTAAAGATACGGTAACCCAACCACTAGGGAGTACAAGCCAGCACATCTGGAGCCGGTTCTAAGCTCTGTCAAATATGAAAAGGTTGGCATCAGAAAGGTCATCCTGCTGTAAAAGCCCAGCCTGTTTTAAACCAGGACAGCTTGGGAAGGTTTCTCTCCGAAAGGTCATCCAACTGGAAAATCTCTGCTCAAACTAGAAACATGATTACCATACAATGAGGAAGAGGTTAATAGAGATTGAAGAGCTCAAAAGAAATGAATGGAGGGAGTTGGTCAAGTTCAGCGACCCCACATGACAGTCGGAAAAGCTGACCACCAAGAAAAATGCTAAAACTACTGTAAAATGTATTTGTTAATTATTTTAAGGCCACACTGGAAAACGTGAGGCACTATCCTCACAGGCCAAAACGAGGGTAGGAAGGGGGCTGTTTGGCAAGTTCCCATTGGTTTACGATTTTGAGGGGTCTACTCCCCCTACTGTCTTATGTACATTTGAATTAATTTGTGTGCATACTACCTTCCTTTACAAATTGCATCCATTGCAGATAATCAAGTGTTCTCTTCATTTCTCTCTCTCTCTCTCTTCTTGAAGATGGGTGGGTCCTCTCCAGATGAGGAGTATAACATTCTCCCTCCTAAATCCATTTTCTTTTTCTCTACTACTCTGCATTTTTGTCTCTTTCTTTGAGGTGGGTGGGCTTTCTCCAAATGAGGAGTTGGGCATCCTACCTCCAATGACCATTTTCTCCATCTCTCTTACTCTCAATTTCATTTTTTCTTTCTCTCTAGAAGATGGGTGGGTTCTCCCCAGGTAAGCAGTTGAGCGTTGCCTCCCTCGTACATTTTCTATTCATCAGCAGTTTCTTCTTTCCCTCTTGTACGGGTGGCAAGAATACCGGCCCCATGTTCCCCTTAGTGTCGTAAAAGTCGACTAGATGGGGCGATGCAAGGGGACTGGAAATACTCCATTCTG
>JAXCGZ010013314.1:62500-70000 GCA_037179515.1 Halocaridina rubra | reverse complement strand
ATGGATTGAGATAGCATTAACTACCTCCTCGCTTAGCCAATTCCAATTATCAACTACTCTTACACTGAAAAAGTATTTCCTTACATCCTGCGAAGAAGTTTTCTTACGAAGCTTCAGACTATGACCTCTAGTTCTAGAGCCAGCCATATCAAAATATCGATCCCTATCCACTCTATCATAACCATGGAGGAATTTAAAGACTGTCACCATATCCCCCCTCACTCTTCTAGCTTCGAGTGATGGTAAGTCTAATTCCCTCAGCCTCTCATCATAACTGAGATTGCGTATTTCTGGCACCAGTTTCGTGGCATGTCTTTGAACTTTTTCAAGCTTAGCTATGTGCTTTTTCAAGTGCGGATTCCAAAAGGGGGCTGCATATTCGAGTTTTGGCCTCACATAGGTTACATAAATATTTCTGAACATTTCCTTGTCCATGTGCCTGAAGGCTACCCTTACATTTGATAAGAATGCATATGCTGTCCTTACTATGCCATTTATATGTATTTCTGGAGACAAATCTGCCAGTATGTTTACTCCTAGATCTCTCTCATTTTCTGTCTCTTGAAGTTGTACTCCAGCCACCGAGTAGTCAAGCTTGGGCCTTCTTGCACTTGTACCCATTCTCATTACCTTACATTTTGAAGTATTGAATTTCATTAGCCACTTTTCTGACCACTCATGCAGATTATTTAGATCCTCCTGAAGTTCTCTACCATTGTTCTCGTTTTTTACTTTCTTCACAATCTTTGCATCATCTGCAAACATATTCATGAATGAATTTACAGACTCTGGTAGGTCATTTACATATACAAGGAACAAAAGTGGCCCTAAAACTGAACCCTGTGGAACTCCACTACTAACTCTTCTCCATTCAGACACTGAGTGTCTTACTCTAACCCTCTGTTCCCTTCCTTCTAAGTAAGTTTTTATCCATTCCAAAACATTTCCACCTATTCTAGTCATTGATTGCAGCTTCCTAATAAGTCTCCCATGTGGAACAGTGTCAAACGCTTTCTGGAAGTCTAGGAATATGCAATCTGCCCAGCCCTCTCTTTCCTGTAAGATTTGGCTTACCTCATCATAAAATTCTAATAAGTTTGTTACTGTTGATCTACCTTCTCTGAAGCCATGTTGCCTCACTGACAAAAAGTTGAAGGATTCCAAGTGAAAAAAGATATGTTTCCTTAGTAGTTTCTCCATAACTTTGCAAACTATGCTGGTCAAGAAAACTGGTCTATAGTTCAGAGCCGTATCCCTCCTTCCCTTTTTGAAGATAGGTATCACATTTGCTTGTTTCCAGCATCTTGGAATCTCCCCCGACTCCAGTGACTCCTTAAATATGATACTTAGTGCCACTGATATTGTGTTTGCGCATTTTTTAAGCACATGAGGGGATATGTCATCGGGACCTGTAGCTTTATGAACATCTAAATCCATCAGCGCTTTGCATACCTCTGTGGCTGTAAGGTTGATGTTCTCTAATACCGGCCCTTGAGCTTCTATCACTGCAATCTGAGGGGGTGGGTTATTTTCTACTGTAAATACTGACTGAAACTCCTTGTTCAATTCTTTGCAGATCTATTCATCCGTCTCAGTGATGCTTCCATCCGCTCTCTTTAGCCTGAAAGACTGAAGTATACTTTGAGATCTAATAGAATATGCAAAGTGGAGTAGCTTCGAACCCTGTTTCATATATCCACAAGTATGATAATGCACCATTGTATGTGCCACAAACAGTCCCCATTCGAAAGGGAGTGGACACATGTTGGAGCTGGAGGATTAAGACTGGATACCCTCCCTAATGTCCCTCGGTGAAATCGAACCTGTGTTAGTCGCTTCCCATCTCAAGCAGTCTATCACTATGTACAAATAAGAATAATATTTACATATATGCTAATAATGTCAATGGCAACAGAGCAAGGAAGATAAATATTAAAAAAAAAAACAACGACTGAGGTGAAAAGAGACTATATCCCGATTTCTTAAACAGTGTAAACCTAGGATACCATATTGTTAGTTAGCTAGACACACACAAATGGATTTCATAAACGCATCTGAAGCGGTTCTGTGTATGGCTAAGATCCCTTACGGGATCCTTGTCATACACAGAACTGCGTTAGATGCGTTTATGAAATCCATTTGTGTGTGTCTAGCTAACTAACAATATGGTATCCTAGCCTTACACTGTTTAAGAAATCGGACCTTTCAATGGTAGTACATTCGATGACTCCTTATGTCCTTTAATGGATGGTTATTACGCTGTGGGTTCGAATTCTGATCAGGGACAGTTCTCTAAATGCACATACAATGCGGTAGGCATCAGACAAAAAAATCAATACATTGAGAGTAGAAAACAGAAGGCAGATATAAAGATCCTTGTAGTTATTTCGGAAACAACTCTGGAAATTTCAGTCACAATATTGGAAACAAAATAATATTGGAGATTTCACAGTCACAATATTGGACACCCAAAATAATTTTGGAGATTTCACAATCACAATATTGAAAACAATAATAATTGTGGTGACGACAGAGCAACATTACATACCATCTCCATTTTTGTCATATATTAAACAAAAATACATTAACTGAATAATCTCATTATTTATGAGAAAATACTAGGAAGAAACACAGAAAAAATAAATATGAGTACTGTATATGCAAAAACAGAAGTCATACCTAAAAAGATATATTTGAAAAAAAAAAAATCTTGTAAAAAAACAAAAAAAAAAAAAAAAAAAAAAATATATATATATATATATATATATATATATATATATATATATATATATATATATATATATATATATATATATATATATATATATTAATAACACTGAACTGTTAACATACAGTCTAAAATGGCAGGAAAAGCCCATTAAATAAAACAACGAAAATATATATATACAAAGTACTTATTAATTTCGTGACCTAAACTGGTCACTTTCTCAAAGTACTTTGAGAAGGTGACCAGTTTAGGTCACGAAATTAATAAGTACTTTATATATATATATATATATATATATATATATATATATATATATATATATATATATATATATATATATATATATATATATATATATATATATATATATATATATATATATATATATATTCGTTGTTTTATTTAATGGGCTTTTCCTACCATATATATATATATATATATATATATATATATATATATATATATATATATATATATATATATATATATATATATATGCACACACACACACAAACACGTGCGTGTGGACTACGAAAAGAAGATAGGAAACAAAGTTATGCTTTAGCAGTTATGAGTGGAATTCCTCATCTTCAGCTGTAACAGTTACCTGTGAACACGAGTAATTACACTGGCAAAAGCTTAAGGGACTCCGTTGTGTCATTTCTTTCCTCTTACAGTCCACTTACACAAACACATGCATACATACATACATACATACATCATACATACATACATACATACATACATACATACAAGATGGGGAGTACACGAGCATAGTGCTTTTCCTTGTGAGTACAATAAGGTAAATAGACACAAATACTCACACACAAACACACGCACATATACCAAGAGAAGGGAAGTCATGAGAATAGAACTCTTATACGTTAGCACGATCAGGTAAATACACACATATACACACACACACACACCTATATATATTAATAGTGCTCTGACAAGATAACAGGAGGAGGAAGGAGGAGGAGGGGGAGGAAAGAGAGGGAGAAGAAGGCTGGAAAAGGGGGAAGTAAAAAGGAAGAGGAGGAGGAGGAGGAAGAGGAAAAAAATTCGCGTTATGAAAGACGTCATTGATGCATATCCACCTCACTAAGGAGGAGGAGGAGGAGGAGGAGGAGGAAGAGGAAGAAATTTCGCGTAATAAAAGACGTCATTGAGGCATATTCACCTCACTAAGGAGGAGGAAGAGAAGGAGGAGGAGGAAGAGGAAGAAAATTCGCTTAATGAAAGACGTCATTGAGGTAAATCCACCTCACTATGGAGGAGGTAACTCTCACCTGAACCGCAATCAAAACGTCAGCTGATAACCAACTCTACCAGCGAAAGCTTAAGGATGTTATGATATTAAAGTTTTTTATATGAATGATTTTACTACAAGTGAGAGCTACCTTATCATAGTAATTTATGAAGGGAAGTGACAAACACCCGTTCGAGCCCACCGCGGAGTGTTGGGAAGGGAATCCAGTCCTCAGTTCCTTAGTAAATCCACCCCCATTCGAATGGGGACCAATAGACACATTAAACGGCTGACACTGGTGAGACATGGATAATCCTTAACTTTATATAACCGTCTTTGATATTTTCACTTGCAATAAATTCTTCATACACTTACTATATGCATACAATTAGCTTAGGTAGTCAATATCTTATTATCATTATTATTACTAGTACAATAATGGTAATGATGATTATGAAGATGACAAGGGTCATAACTATCATAATTATTGTTATAAGTAGTAGCAATTATCATTACTTATATTATCATTACAACCTTAATTACTTTTAGCTCGATAGCAGCAGTTATCTTCAAATACATAGTTATATTTCATTTTTAATTCTGCTTAGATTTTTTTTTGTTCATGTATTTGTTTCTTTGTTTGAATTTATATAACGACCTATGATTTCCCTGTTGTAATATTTACTTAACTACTTTATAATTGTATTTTAGCTGTAGAACTAATAAAGTGCTTCAGATTTTGTTGTTATGAGTGTGACACCGGGACAGGCAAAAATACTGCCCTCGTCAATTAAGACCCGGGCATGAAGAAAACATTAACACAAAAGAAAAGAAAAAGGTCACGGACAAGGCAGAGATGAGGTAATGATACACAAAGGAAAAGGAGAGACTGAAAGAATAAAGAATTTCTATCATTTTACTTTATCATTATCATTATTATAATAATAATAATTATTATTATTATTGTTATTATTATCAGTAGTAGTAGTAGTAGTAGTAATAGTAGTAATAGTAGTAGTAGTAGTAGTAGTAGTAGTTTTATTATAGGAATGTTATTATAAATTTTGAACTTCCTGTATGTAATGCGCATGATTCATTGGCACAAAGGTGAAAATAACGTTATCTTATATATATATATATATATATATATATATATATATATATATATATATATATATATATATATATATATATATATGTATATATATATATATATATATATATATATATATATATATATATATATATATATATATATATATATATATATATATATATATATGCGCGTGTATGTATGTATGCATGCATGTATGTATGTATGTATATATGTAATGTGTAATAATGATAATGAAAGAAAAGAAACCCACTCTGAAGTATAAATATATATTTTAATATAACAGTAAACCAAGATTTTCGCACTGACACGCCAACAAAGACCTTTTCAAGTTTTTTTCACCAGAAACTGTAAATACACACCTCGAAAATGCGACAGTCGTGGTTTCTTGTTATAATAAAATTCACATTTACACCAGAGTGAGTTATTTTTTTCTCCATTTTTATCATCCGACAATGGTTTTTTTATTATATAATAATAATAATAATAATAATAATAATAATAATAATAATAATAATAATAATAATAAAAATAATAATAATAATAATAATAATAACAACAATAATAATAATAATAATAATAATAATAATAATAATAATAATAATAATAATAATCTATCTATCTAGCTAGTGGGGGATAGCCGACATAAAAAAAAAACAATAAGGGGATTACTTTGCTCTATGGGCAATGACGAGGGAGCTAACGACCGTTCAGATGGCACTGCTGGAACGCCAAAGCCCACCCTCCCGGCTCTTTCACAATCTGCGTCACTTCATAAATGCCAACTCCCCTACTGCCTCTACCACAGGGCTACCTCTGTAAGATGCAGCCCCGTGGTAACAGCAGATGCCCATCAGAGCTGCGTCACAATCGCTAGCCACTCATTCCTATTCCTAGCACACTCACTTGTTCCCTCACATCCATCCTCCTATCATTCAGGTCTCTCCTTACTCCATCCATCCACCCAAATCTAGGCCTCCCTCTAGCATTTAACCCATCAACTCTCGCATTCATCACCTTTTTCAGTAGTCTTTCATCATCCATCCTTTCCACATGACCAAACCATTTCAGAAACATTCATATCTACTCTGGCTGCAAATTCTCTCCTCACACCCTTTCTTGCTCTCACCACTTCATTCCTAACCCTATCCAACCGAGATACACCAATCATACTCCTAAGGCATTTCATCTCAAACACATTTAGTTTCCGTCTCTCACTTACTTTCATACCCCATAACTCTGATCCATACATCACAATTGGCACAACCACTTTCTCATGCAAAACATTCTTAACATTCATTTCCAACCCTCTATTCTTCATCAATCCTTTCAACGCACCTAACACTTTACATCCTTCATTCACTCTGTGACACACATTTGCTTCCACTCCACCATTTGCAGTTATAACCGAGCCTAAATACTTAAACTGATCAACTTCTTCAAGTGTCTCTCCATTCAACATAACATTCAATTCAGAACCATCCTCATTTCTTGCACACCTCATAACCTTACTCTTTCTCACAGTCACTCGCAACTTCGTTCTCTCACACACCATTCCAAATTCTGACACTAACTGACACAGCTTCTCCTATGAATCTGGCACCACCACAGTATCATCTGCAAACAGCAACTGATTCAGCTCCCACCAGTTATCATCCCCATCTACCATTCTCAAACCTCGACCACGCACTCGCTCTTATAATAATAATAGCAATAATAAAAATAATAATAATAATAATAATAATAATAATAATAACAATAATAATAATAATAATAATAATAATAATAATAATAATAGTCATAACTGTATTAAGAACAAATTACCCTTATCACTGCCCAAAGTGAAGAAACTATTTTATCACTTACCTCATACATATAACAATGTACATAGTAAGCTGCATGGTGTTTAGAAAACAAGCGCAGATCCGTAAAGCGAATGTAATCGAGCAAACCTCGGGGCATAGGAGTTGCATCCAGATTTAATTCCCCAGCTCAAGCCTGTCTGTGTCCACATCAATCAAATAGATACTAACAGTGACACAAAACAGCAAACAATTACAATAACATATAAAAGGCTGATCACAAATGAAGGGGTGCCTGTGTACAAATCTCCGCATGTAGAGATACTGGCATAGTAGAAAAAATATACATACATCAATGCCGTTCCTCAAGTATCAATCTATTCATCTTTTTTTATTTATTCAGATAACTGTACATGGGGACATGTGCACATGGGCACTCCCAGTGATATTGCAGTTGATAAACATTACAATCTATTTGGTTATGTATAGATAAAATAATAATAGAATTTGTAATTAATTTTAAATATCATAGCAAATAATTAATAATAAAATATAGT
Organism: Halocaridina rubra; assembly: GCA_037179515.1. Classification (NCBI taxonomy): domain Eukaryota; kingdom Metazoa; phylum Arthropoda; class Malacostraca; order Decapoda; family Atyidae; genus Halocaridina; species Halocaridina rubra. Next base: position 62,547 of record JAXCGZ010013314.1, on the reverse strand, counting down.
GTAATAATTGATTAATGGCAGAAGAGCACTCTGCGATAATTAATTAA
>JAXCGZ010013314.1:42500-57500 GCA_037179515.1 Halocaridina rubra | reverse complement strand
AGAGAGAGAGAGAGAGAGAGAGAGAGAGAGAGAGAGAGAGAGAGAGAGAGAGAGAGAGAGAGAGAGGGGGGGGGGGAAACTGGACGAAAAAAAAATATGGGACGTGGCAGGGGAAGGAGAGGAAGAGGAGCCGAGAATGAAAAAAAAAGGACCGGAAGTAATATGAGAAGGCGAAGAGAAGGGAAAAAATTGGAAGGAAATTTACAATTTGTAAAGGAGAAAAACTTTTTTTTTTCGCTTTTTCTCTCTCTTTCACTGACGCCCCCACACTCAACACAGCCTCGACCTTGCGAGATTTATCTGTAGTTGGCGAACACTCAAGTGAGGTTTCGTCAGTCCCATTTTCTTCATTCTTTTTCGCCAGTGTAGAGCAAAACGTCTTTCCCTCGTGCGACAAATAAATAAAAAAGAAAGAAACAAGTACTCTCTCCCATTCTCTCCTTTTGATTGATTCATGCCTTACCCATCCCTTCCCGCGCTTTTGGGGTAAAATGCTTTTTCTTTGAGTTAATATGACGTAATCGTTGAAACTGGTTTATGATTGGCGCAGAGCGTACACTCCCATTGGTTGTGCGACCTAGAACCTTAGAGCGCGTTTTCATTGGCTAGTTTCTCGCTATACCGGGCGACGATTGGTTGGCGTGAGATAATGACGTGTAGACCGTACTAGGGACGTTTTCATCAATGGTCTGCTTAACTCAGATGGTGGTTCGTCTGCTAGGAAGGAGGACGTGCTCGGGAGGAGAGGAAGAGAAGTGGAATGGTTTATTGACTAGATCTATTCAATGTGTTCATCCAATGGTCCACTCCCTCCGATGGTGGTAATCCTGTACAGAAGCTAGTTAGACGAAAAGTGCCGTGTGATTATTGACAATCCGTAATTCCTTTTGCTCCGTGTGTGTTTTTTGTGCGATTCAGACTTATTTTTTTTTTCTAAATCGGAATTACCTCATGCTCAGCAAACCCCATGAGTGTGCTGAAGGAGTTGAAGTCGTAGTTCTCGTTGTAGTGTTGTGCCTGCGCCGCCATGCCGTCTCTTGATGGTCAAGCTTCTGCAGGAGGTTGTAGCAACATGTCCGGAGGTGGAGTGTCCGTGCCTGCCGTGGAAGCAGGTTTCCTCTGCGAGGCCCTTCGGCATTCCCATACTATAGATGAAGTCCTGGTGCTGGATTGCAGGGGCGCCGACGATTTCAGCCACGGCCACATCCGCGGCGCCGTCAGCGTAGGTCTCCCGTCCCTCATGCTCAGACGTCTTGCCTCAGGAAAATTAAGCCTACCGCAGGTTGTACGTCACCTGGCTGCTGACGGAGGAGACAGGCTGGCAAGACTGTACCAATGTGTTCCAATTGTGTTATACGATCACGCCCATGCATATAATCCCCTTACGCCCATCCATACGCCCTCACTCATGACCATCCTCTGCAGAAAATTCAACCAAGAAGGATGCATTGCTCACTGCTTAGCAGGTAAGATAAAGATAATTCTCAAAATAATCATAATAACAAGATAATAATTATTATGATTATGTAATGTTTCATTCGTATTTTTATCAAAATATGATTATATATATTTTCTTTTAATCAACCTAGTATAATATTACATAGCCATATCAATATACAGCAAATAAGTCATATCTATCTCCATTCATATATATATATATATATATATATATATATATATATATATATATATATATATATATATAAAACCGTAAAAATAATTTTTTTTTTAGCAAATTAGTCCAAAAATATTTTAAGAAAAATATAAGAAATTATCTCGGTCCATAAAATATAATATATTTTTACTATATCAAGTTATTTCCATTTTATATTTTAATTTTTTCATATTTTATTTTATATCTTTTGGCTGCCTTTGATTGAGATCATAGTTTACAATTAAAGAATATTCAAAATATGGAGAGTAAAAATAATTCCCAGGATGTAATATATTCATTATTATTATTATTATTATTATTATTATTATTATTATGAATGTTTATCACTTAATAAGTTATTAAAATTAATATATATATATATTATATATATATATATATATATATATATATATATATATATATTATACACACAATTTGCTTGAAAGAAAAAATAAATTTATATTTATATTCATCCTTTTGTCAATTATTTTATTTTTTTAATATAACTTATGCAACATATACAAAATTTCATTATGAGAGCAATTTCATACTGAAAGTAATAGACACACGTTAGGTAAGTTGATAAATCTATATCATGAACTGCTTGAATAAGACATACACTTGCAAAAAATAAAATCACATGTACATGTATTTATTACTATTTTAAATGAATTTTGAACATATGGCTAGGGTTTGAGAATATAATGGATATGAATTTTAATAATAATAATAGTTTAAATATATTATCTAATTAATTTTAAATGCTGTTAAGCGTTGGCGTTGGAAGGCTATATTTAAAGGTAACCAAAATATATCCTACACAATTTTATTTTTTTTAGTTTATTGAATTTCAGTTTTTAGAATTAGCTACATTTTTTAGTTCTTTAAGAGTATTTCGGTTGTAATTGTATCATGTTGGACTAAATTAATGAAAAAAGTCACAAATACAGTATATGGAATATCCTCTGCATACATACTCTACTTGCTTCTGTATATATATCGTAAATCCTAAATAATTGCATAAGATGAATTAAATGATTGTAAACGTTAAATTAATAATAAAAAAAAAATAGAAACCCAAGAAGGCAGAAACAGGTTCAATTTGATTTTCGTTCTGATTCACATTTTACTGACAGTGTTTCTATATTTGATTTAATTTTATCTACATTTTAGTTTTTCTCCAAGATTATTATTATTATTATTTGGACAATTACTCTCATAGTGCGTCTTAATATACTATTTTCATACAAAAACTGGGAAAATCTAAAACAGTGGCTGTGTGTTTGTGTCTAGCCCGATTTTCTAAACAGTGTAAACCTAGGATACCATGTTGTTAGTTAGCTAGACACAAATGGATTTCATAAACGCATATGACGCGGTTCTGCGTGTGACTAGGATCCCGTACGGGATCCTAGCCATACACAGAACCTCGTCAGATGCGGTTATGAAATCCATTTGTGTGAGTCTAGCTAACTAACAATATGGTATCCTACGTTTACACTGTTTAAGAAATCGGGCCTAAGTCTAAACTTTTAAGAAATTCATCTTCACAAAGTAATCAAGTTTACCTTAATCCAGTCCATATTTAAATTTGCCTGTAAAGTTCGCGAACTATATATAGTTCCCGTGAATACTCTACTTTTGTCCATTTTGAGGAACCAAACATGATTGTTATGACATTAAATAGTTATTTACGAAGTTAAGCAGCGGGGTAGACTATTTGAAATATTTATGAAGATATTATTTGGTCATTTATAATAGTTATTGACTGAACAGACGTGTTAGATTACTATATGGCCTCCCGGCTAGGAACCTCCCAAACCCTCCCCCTTTTATAGTTTGAGAATGTCTATATAGTTTGATAGTTACACCAACATTGAATATTCTTGGATATTCGTTCCACATCTCTTATTGTCCCTTCACATCTGACAAGTCGAAACACTCCCCATCTCTGTTTCTCTTTACTTTTTTCCTCGTGTCCAGGCCCGATGAGGGCTGCTTTATTGTTGTATTTTTTGCCCGTCCTAGTGTCACGGTCATTTAAAAAAAATAATAATAATTACAATATTATTTTGGTAGTTTCCAGAATTACCTTTCACCTTAAAAGTGCAAGTTATTCAAGTTTTCCTTATATTATTCAGACTTTTGCTTTGAGTTTAATAACTATATATATATATATATATATATATATATATATATATATATATATATATATATATATATATATATATATATATATATATATATATATATATATATATGATTATTCATAATGCATTTTAATATGTATGGAATATTCAACTGCACTCCCATAATATACTTAAACATTACACGCTATTGAAATTAATCCTAAAATATTATCTTAAACATTAATATTGCTTATTTAAATGTTACAAACATTGATGGTTATTAGAAATATTTAATGAAAAATAAAATGATGTCTTTCATATATATATATATATATATATATATATATATATATATATATATATATATATATATATATATATATATATATATATATATATATTTATATATATATATATATAGAGTTGACTATTTCCAAAAAAGTGAACTATAGGTCATATATTAGGAGCTGAGAAGAGTGTCTGGGGTGAATTGGCTTCTGGTGAACGTGGGTTAGCTTTGACTCGGCCATGCCTCCTACAAGAGGGATTGAGACCACTGCCTATGAATATATATATATATATATATATATATATATATATATATATATATATATATATATATATATATATATATATATAGAGAGAGAGAGAGAGAGAGAGAGAGAGAGAGAGAGAGAGAGAGAGAGAGACTGTTCGTTAAAAGGAATTCATGGAATAACCCAGATAATCAAAATGTTGGGAGAGCGGACAGGTAATATGACATGCAGAACTGATGTGGAGAGAAAGAGAGAAAGAGATGAACATCGTCGATTTTAGAGAAGGAGGGATAGGATTGGATAAATTGGTGGTTGGGGATGGATGGGAGATGTTAATAGATGGATAGAGGGGTTATGTTTAGAAGGGAGAATGCTGTGAAGCAAGTTGAATGGAAGCATACATTATCCAGCATACACTGAAGGGTAGTGAAAACGAAGCTATCTCTATTTCTGCATGTGTATGAGAGGCAGAGAGAGAGAGAGCAAAAGGCGCAAAAGAGAGAGAGAGAGATAGAGAGAGAACAATCAATACTCAGAGCAAAGCTTCAAACGCAGAGAGGGGGAGCAGCCCCACCTCCCCATCTCTGTCCCAGGAGCAGCTATATACACAACCAGTTTTATATTTATTCCTATCATTCATTTGCTTCTGTACAAGGTACTGATAAGACAATAAAAATAATCAAAGGTTAGTGCCGATTAGAAAGACGGGTAAGAAAAGAATCGAAGAATTGGTAAATAAGAGATAACAAATTTATTTTGAGAATAAAAAAATAACTGCAAATGAAAGGATGAAAAGAGGTATGTTAATATTAGGTCATATAACGTTCGTCATACATAGATACATGTATCAATAAACTTATATATATATATATATATATATATATATATATATATATATATATATATATATATATATATATATATATATATATATATATATATATATATATATATATATTATGTATTTTATGAAGGGCATATGTATATACCATAGCTAGTGGGTTAAAGACTAGTGGAGATAGCTATATCATAGCTGTACCGGTTCCGGGCATGGATAAATAAAGGGTTGGTGTCAGACAGGGACTCCTGCTCTAAAATCTTAGGCCAGAATCAACCTCTGGGATCCAAAGAGACTAATGAGAAACAGGGACCCCATATGAACAAGGGAAAAGCTACTAACATAGATGTGAATGGGTTCAAGAATGACATGCCAAACCTAAACACTCGAATTCTAATTCAACTTTTCACGTGACGAAAAAGTGAAATATATTAGTCCTGTTGGGTTTACAGAAAGGACAGTAGTGATGTCTGTAGTCTCCCAGTCACTGTCAACTTAAAGGGCATACTGAGTACGTAAAGTGCATGAGCTCAGACATAAGAATAGATATGCTTAGGCTTGTCCTGAAATTTTGCTCTTGAGTAAATTTTCTCTCTCTCTCTCCGAATCATTTTGCACTTGAGTAAATTCTCTCCGAATCATTTTGCATGGAGTCATCACACTATTGCAGTGCATAAATCAATGATCCCAATTGCAGATATGTGACTAAGGCCGCCTTCATACCAAAGTGGCACGTCGCACGTGGCACGCCAGTTGAAAACGGTACATCCGGAAATATATGAAACCTTTCTCACAGAAGTGGCGTGGCACATGGGACGTGTCACGCCACTTCTGTGTGAAAGGTTTCATATGTTTCCGTATGTTCGTTTTTAACTGGCGTGCCACGTGCGACGTGCCACTTTGGTGTGAAAGCGGTCTAAAATAGGCTGAATACTTTTTTTTAATGAAGAATAAGTTAGTTGAAATAATTTGAATGTATTTAGTTTCTATGAACCTCTAAAGACACCAAACTTATTTCAGTTCTTTTTCTACAGTTATGGCCACCCTGCTGAACACAACAGGATGAAGAAAGTTGCCTTATTATTATTGTTATTATTATTATTATTATTATCATCATCATTATTATTATTATTATTGGAATGTGGAACTATAAACAAAGAAACCTCTTTTTTTTATTATTTTCTTTTTACTGACGTGTTTTCACGTCGCTAAAAGATACCCGGATTTACAGAGATATAAACTGTAGATGTTGGTGTATCCGCCTCAGGATGAAGGTGTGTACGTTCATGTATTGGTGTATTTGTGGGCGGGTGTGTATGTATGTGGGCGTGAGAAGAGCCTGCAATCTTCGCTAAAACCCATCCCGCTTGATCTAGTGGCTGTGTATGGGCGGCAATTGACAAAAGCTTTCCAGCTCCGGCTGGATGAGCCGAAGGAGGAGGAGGAGGAGCAGCTGTCATGGCAACGGACGATGCTACCACATTCGTCCTTCACGCCCACACATGCCTAGGGTGCCTCACGGAGTCTCTATACCTTGGCCTCCGATAGACACCCACACATTCATTTTCTCGTTCCCTTTCGCATGCACACGCACGCCCTTTGCTTCGCTCTCCTTATCAAAAGGCTTTCGACATTATTCACTCGATCTAATGGGGTGGTTTAAAAACGACCACGCACGGAGACAGATAGAATGATTGATCGATAGATAAATAAATAGTTGGATAATTATATATGCATTGTTAAAATATGAAAATTCATTTAAAAAGTAAAAATGAAGTATAAAATAAAAGTTTGACAAAGTATATGTAAGAAAACATCTTCCTAATTTGTGTCTGGAAAACCAAACTAGCATTTAAGAAAGAAACAATTATTTACTTAAGATGGCATTTTAGTAAACAATAATAATTTGTTTAGAAAAATAATATATCCTATAATGCTTGGTTAATTTACTTAAATATAGTTATTTAAAGTCATGGATAAAAATTAAAATAATAATGTATATACAGTTCGGAATAACCCAATAGCCTGTGTTTAGAAGTCTATGAAAACCTATTAGCTAAATAGAGTAGCCTAAGTACATTGATTTACATAGTTTTGCATAATAACTGCCCAATTTCTGTTTCAAATTGCAATTTTCATGATATTTATAATATTTTACTAAATTATTCATTTTTACTTGCAATTAGGCTACTAGTGACGGCGAGATCATTCATTAGGCTACTAGTAACGGGTGATCATTCTAGAGAGAACTCCATAGGCACCCGTCACGCACAAATGCCAAAATAACACTAACCTCGCCGTTCGAAAAGCGGTTATTTTCAAAATTCAAATTGTCGACATCGCGACTGAAAATTCTTTATTTTCTTTGGCTAATAAATATAATAATGATAATTAATTTGCTTTTAATTTTGTTCGTAAGCGATTGTACAAATAAGTTCTAGTAGCTTATTTGTATTCCAATTTCTTGATTTTTTATTATACACAAAATTACATTGCTAAAAAATACCTTAATATCAAAGAATTTTACTTTGATGTCACAAAATATTATCACACATAATACCCAAAATTAATATTTAGAGGTAGTTATCTAACCGTTAAGACTTTTATTTCAATCCTAAAGATAACATTATTCGCAGGTTGAATTTTATTTATATTTATTTCAGTTGATCCTTTAAGAAAGTAATATTAAAGTTATCTTCTTCTTCTTCTTCTTCTTCTTCTTCTTCTTCTTCTTCTTCAGCTCATTAAGTTGAATATCGTAATTAATATTCTTGGATTTTTTGGGAGAATAAAATTGTACAAGGCTTGCTTAATTTTGAGAGTGTCTGAATATCAACATAATAATAATAATATTAATAAAGTAGCTGTATGGGTGGCGTATTAGATAATAATTGATAAACATTTTTGGATGAATTAGTTCTATAGTAGGAGGTAGATACAGAGAGGAAATGAATGAAATAGTCCCCCCAATTAGGTCGAGGTCGAATTAGTTATGGTGTTTTATGGGTATAATCTTATCCTTTTTGAAACGTTCCATTCATTCATTCATTCATATGGAATATGAATAACTTGGTGAGGATCAATACTCTCTCTCTCTCTCTCTCTCTCTCCTCTCTCTCTCTCTCTCTCTCTCTCTCTCTCTCTCTCTCTCTCTCAGTATTTTCTCCAGTTTTTGTCATCATAAACTCTTTAATACAGAATTATGTATCACCTTTTGTTTGATTTAATAAAGGATACTCTCACACTGGGTCGGAAGATGAGTATACAGAAGTCGCAAGCGCTTATATCGTCTCAGCTTGTAGCCTTTTTGTTTATTTGCATTTTCTTTTGCAAATCCAAGACTAGGATTATTCTTGCGCTAAACCAGTTATGCTTATCACATTTTGCGTTCTTGCGTATAAGCTATTGCTTCAGTTTGCATATCGTATGTTAATAATTAGCTTACTTTCTTTACTGTTTAAATTATCTACGTTTAACCTATTGTGCTCTCTTGCTCGTGTTTAGTTTAATTTGTTTATTGCGTATAGTATTCTTCTAAGTACCTCACATTGTTTACTGCATATAATAGTTTAACATTTAGCATGTTTTGCTTGTTTTCATGTGTTTAGCTCACTTTGCGTTTTGCAAATATATATTCTTTCATAAAGCTAAATGGCTTCCTGTTTATCGTGTTCTTCCGTTTAGCCATCTTTGCGTTTGTTTAATTTGCATTGCTGCTTATATTTGTTTAGAGTTTATCTTACTGTTCGTGCTTGGGTTTATTTTACTTTGCTTCCTGCAAATAGCTAAATTAATTTGATGCATAGATGAATTTACATTGCATGTTTGCGTTTATTTTATTTTGCTTCTGGCATATATTGTTCTTGCATATACCTAAATTGGTTTGTTGCATATCCTGTTCTTTGGCTTACTGCATATAGGCCTATCATCTTTATTGCGTCGTCTGCATCAGTGAATGGAGTCCCCGCCCTTTCGGCGTTGGCAACGCAGATTTTATGTGGGTCACGCTAAAAATGGCTAAAAACGCCGTTTTGCTGGAATTTTTAGATTCCCTTTACGATATCTGTTATTTTCCTCAGAAATAAGACACTGGAAATCGTCCGTGTTATATTTTTATCATCTCGTTTATATTCAGTATTGTATTTTTGCTCATAAAAGCGGGAATCATGCATCTGTTCTTTGAGATACCTGCCCATTTTTTTTTTTTTTATCTTATGAAGGAATTGAGCATTTATTGATATTCAATGACCTCCTTTCATTTATTAAATATCTACAGGCTATTGTTGACCTTATCTGACTGGGATATTCTAGTTAAGTTTATTGGAATCACGAGGTAATATTTGATGTGCATAATTGAGTGTTGAAAATTAAGCACTTATAAATAATTGACTGTAAATATTTCCATTTTTATGAATGGAGATTGACATACACAGAGCTTTGACTTTACGGATAGTAGATGGCTGTGAGAGAATTGGAGATAGATAGGAAGTAAATCAAAATTTAAGAATGAAAGTTAGAATTCAGTAAAATATTAGATAGGAAACTACCAAGTAGCCTAGTAGACAAATAGTGTGAGAGAGAGAGAGAGAGAGAGAGAGAGAGAGAGAGAGAGACCTTTTCACCGAAATCATTGGGCAGATCTTAAAGATGCCTGCATGTTTGGAATCTCCTCCCTCTGCGTGCGTAGATATGTGTGTGGATTCGTTTCAAGGTCTGACTCACATCCACGAAGATCGATACTCGAGTTAGTGTGGGAATACCCTCCTCACCTCTCTCTCTCTCTCTCTCTCTCTCTCTCTCTCTCTCTCTCTCGGTTTATCTATTAATTTGTTATCAGTCTATCTACCTACCTATTCAGGCTATTTCTGTATCCATTTTTACTTTTTCTCCATTCGCACTTCCAGTTTCTGAGAATCAGCTTGGCCTATATTGCAAGGCCTCTGCTCTTGGAATTTATTTGGTGTACTGATATGGTGGTGTTGATATAGAATGAAGATACAGATATCTTTGTCCTTTATTTATCTATAGAAAGAAAAAGAAAGACTTTCATCCTAATATATTGTATCTCCGCTTTTTTTTTTATCTGTACAAACAACTAAATTTCTTTATCAAATAATTTTAAGTAAAACATACATGCTTGTTCCTGAACAAACTCTCATATCCTAAAAGATCATCTACGGACGGTGCTGAAGCGTTATTGACACTTAGTAGTGTGTATTTCCAGCCTATTTATTCAATTTTTGACTATTTTCGGCCCTCTTTTGGCCTTTTCCTGTCGGTGCCAGCCATGTCACTTTCCAAGGGCACTGGAGAGAGAGAGAGAGAGAGAGAGAGAGAGAGAGAGAGAGAGAGAGAGAGAGATCAAGGACGTCTTTCGAAAGCCTTTTGCTATTATGGAGGGAATTATTTTTAAAATACTTGGTATAGCCTACGTCTGTTGGGCCTTTCAAGAGTTACGCGTCTCTCTCTATCTATCTATCTATCTATCTATCTCACACGCTATATGGCGTATTGAACATCCATAAACAATTTAAGAGCTCTACACACTGCGTTATTAATAGCAAGATATCCCTAAAGCTTATGTCATATTTAGAACCATACATAAAATTCCCTTTCTCGATGTAGGTCAACACGATGGTGTATTTATTGTTGGTTTGATTCTTGACCCTCACAAAAGACGGCTGATGAATTTTTCATCTATGCTTTCAAATCTCAGATTTGGGCGAAATTCCACGGGGGTTTAGAAAGAAAAAATAGAGCTATCTCACTTTTATTCCCTTAAGCGCTCTCGTCCAGTTTTTTTTATTTATTTATACTACATCCAGATTTGTTATTGTAGTTTCATGGGATTTAGTAAAGTTTATTATTAGTAGTAGTAGTTGTAGTTGTAAATATAGTATAGAATATCCTAACATAAAGATATTCATAACATACACACACACACACACACACACACACACATACATATATATATATATATATATATATATATATATATATATATATATATATATATATATATATATATATATATATATATATATATATATATATATATATATCAGAGAATTGAAAAATCACATATATTGCACGTAGGGCTATTTTCTGTTAACCTTCATTTTAAGTAATTTTATATTGCCCCTGATGTTTTATTTTCTTCTGTATGTTTTATTATTCAATTTTCTTACATCTTTTTTCATAAAACATTGCTTTGATATTAATTTTGTAATTATATTTATTGTTTGTGTCTGAAACTTAATTCTCTTTAGGACTTGTTTGCGTTTTCGAATTCTTCTTCCTTCCCTAATGCAGATTTTATATACTTTTTTTCATATTTTTTTTTACCTACTTCTGGTCATATTACTTTAATATAAAATTAAGTGTTACTTTGTTTTAATATAATATAGCTTGTTTTTATTCTAATTTTTATATTTATTTTCCTACTTCATCGTGTCTGATTTTATGTAAAACTCACTTATATTCTTTTCACTTCCTTAAATTCTTTTACCCTCCCCCCCTTCTGGTCAGTCCATCTCAAAATTCCTACTCTCACTTGAGCTCTACAACCCACCCCCCACAAGACCCTCCCCCATCGTAAGAATACAACAACCCCACAAGAATCTCCCCCTACACCCACCAATGGTGTAAGAAGTGCCCAAGGGCGGGAACCTGGGCCAGTACCGTCTCCCGACTGGTGGGCGCCTCGCCGCTTCGTCGATGAATTGTGACGATTCTTCGAAGAATACAGATGATATTCTCTCTCTCTCTCTCTCTCTCTCTCTCTCTCTCTCTCTCTCTCTCATTATTATTTTCTTATTCTTTGTGTTCCTCAACTTTACTATTATCTCTTCTTCTTCCATGAATAATTAAAAGCTCCGTTTTCTATTATCTTTACCACGTATTTTCGGATTATACTGGAACAGACTGCGTAGTCGGAAGTGGATAGATAAACATATAGATAGATAGGATAGTTAAGATAATACTTTAATTTTTAAATCTTCCTCATCCGGGATCAAATACAAATGGAAAATAATTTAATATTTTACTTGGTATATATATATATATATATATATATATATATATATATATATATATATATATATATATATATATATATATATATATATATATATATATAAGGGTCTTTTATCAATATTAGCCTTCAAAGTGATTTTGTAACTTAGTATTCAGTTCTGTCCAGTGCTGTTGCAGTATATTGAATGATGCTCTCGAATATTTTTTCGTGAAGAAAAAATATAAGGTGAATTAATGCAAGAGAAAGTACTGTATGAATGATGCCTCTTTTTATTTTTATTTTTTTCACTACATCCAATCACATGAAATCCAATCTGTGTTTTCCCCTTTTTTGTTTTATTATTATTAAATAATTAAATTTTCGCTTTTTAGAATACATGTGTGTTTATAGTCCAGTATTTTAAGTATTAAAAAACTTTTTCCCCTTTTGTTGACAGCTAAGAAAAATCTGTTAAACCATGATTAGAAGCAGTATTTCAGGCTTATGTCTAACAAAATATGTAGCCTATTCTCTCTCTCTCTCTCTCTCTCTCTCTCTCTCTCTCTCTCTCTCTCTCTCTCTCTCTCTCTCTCTCTCTCTCTCTCTCACACACACACACACACACACCAGTTTTTTAAAGCGAATTCCTAGACTAGATTTTTTCAGTAGGCTTAACTTGTCCATTCATTCTCTCTCTCTCTCTCTCTCTCTCTCTCTCTCTCTCTCTCTCTCTCTCTCTCTCTCTCTCTCTCTCTCTCTCTCTCTCTCTCTCTCTCTCTCTCTCGATTTTTTAAAGCGAATTCCTTAGGACGAGATTTCTATCTTTTTACAGTAGGCTTAACATGTCCTCCATTCATTCTCGTGTCTCATTCATTCAGGTTTTGCTACCACGGTTTTTAGGCTTATGGTTGCTCCTACGCCCTAATAATAAGTGTTTTAGGCTTATTTAGTGACTCCTCTTTCTCTCTCTCACTGGTTTCAACTTACATTTGCAACAGAATATCATACAAGCCTATTGCTTTGTAATATTAACTCCCTTTTTATGAGTATGTTAGCCTTGTACCTCTCAAAGCATGAGGAAGTTAATAAGCAAATTTGCGGATTTATTTATTTCTTCATTTTGTATGTATTCTTGTGTTTGTGCATTTAATTAAATAGTTATATTGACGTAATACCTATTATGGAGTCTGATGTAACTTCTTTATTTACGTATCAATAATAATAATAATAATAATAATAATAATATTGATGGTATTTGTAGAATTAGTAATAGTAGTATGATCATTATTATCGGACTACTGGGGTCATAAGGAAGGTGTAAAAATCCGGTGGTAATCCTTTCTCATTAACGCCAAAACCACCACCTTTGGGGCTTTATTCGCGGCTAAAACGCTACTAAAACAAATAGGGACCAATTCCTCTTCATCTTCCTATGAACCCTTTAAATGGCCTTTCTGTGGCAATCCCTAGGCTTTGCTTCTTCTTTCATGGTCATCCTTTCTCCATTCCATCCACCCAGTACCTTCTTTTTCCCCCATCTTTCTCTATCCATTCCTTCCTCCTACTTCTTGCTCCTCCAGCATTTTCTCGTGTGCCTTTCTTTCCCTCACCTTCCTCTCATCCACTCCTACCTCCTTTCTTCTTCTCCTCCATTTCCAAATCTAATTTTTCTCCTTAAATACTGCCGAGTCAAAGTCTCGCGGAATTGCAATTGACGATATGTTTGGGTGAATGGCTGCCATTTTTTACTACTATAACTTATAGAACACTACTGCTACTACTACTACTACTACTACTGATATTATTATTATTATATTATTAAAAACTTCAATCGAAGGAAGGATACTACTGCTACTACTACTACTTCTACTACTACTACTACTACTACTACTACTTATAATAATAATAATAATAATAATAGTGAACAACCATAGAACGTATATATAAGTGATTAGATAACAATTTGCTATGCAAGTCGACGGTTTTTGTCCCACCTGTGAGGTAGCCTTTTAATGATGTGCCCCTCCCTAAGACTCATTGAGCAAGATTAAGCGCGCGCACACACGCACACAAACATGCTGTACGTACTATCATGACTTACATAATAATAATAATTAATAATAATAATAATAATAATGTTTAAGTACATGGTTACGAGTGTGATAAGGTGATTGGTCACCTATTATTATTATTATTATTATTATTATTATTATTATTATTATTATTATTATTATTATTATTATTACTCTACTACTACTACTACTACTACCACCACCACCACCACCATCACCACCACTGCTACTGCTATTAACTTAGTTTGAATGTTTTTACCTGTTATTTTATCAACAGTTTATCAGATACTTCATAAAAGTAGTCAATGTTTTTGATAAATTTTATTTACTCACCTGACACCTGTGAACTCTCTCTCCTCTCTCTCTCTCTCTCTCTCTCTCTCTCTCTCTTCTCTCTCTCTCTCTCTCTCTCTCTCTCTCTCTCTCTCTCTCCGCACCCATGTGCATTAACTTGATATACAGGTGCAGTGTGTTTATAGAAGACCAGGTAGAGAGAGAGAGAGAGAATGGGTGCGTATGATAAATTTATTTATTTATTATTATTATTATTATTATTATTATTATTACTATTATTTTTATTATTATTATTATTGTTATTATTATTATTATTATTATTATTAGCTTCAACCCTCCATTCATTGTGTCTATGTGTTCATTCCTATGCATTTCACATGTCATTCATACCATTAACATCATGTTCATATATATGCTGTATTCATAAGATGATCATAGTTGCGCGTGTATTTTGCCTTTATT
>JAXCGZ010013314.1:35000-40000 GCA_037179515.1 Halocaridina rubra | reverse complement strand
AACATATACCTTGAGGCAGTGGGAAATAAGTCTCATATTTGCTCGTAAAACTTATTCATTATAAAAATTACTGACTGGTAACATTTCGAGACATCATAATGATATGCTAAGTAATGAAAGATTGTATGTGATAATAATCTGATACAAAGTCGTGGAATGTTGTTGTTATATTATTATTATTATTATTATTATTATTATTATTATTATTATTATTATTATTACTTGTATTATCTATAATATTAGTAACATTAGCAGTAGTACTAGTAGTGTTGGTAGTAAATGATCTTTCAGCACTCATTGCTACTAATACTACTCCTACTACTACTACCACTAATAATAATAATAATAATATAAATCATAGATTAGATTAAGTCAGTGACAAGAATAAGAGCAGCTTGGGGAGCCGTTCCCATCCTCTGAAGCTCAGCAGATCTGTGTCTTTCTCACAGCTTTAGATTCCGAGTTTTGGTTTCACTGAGGAATCGAAAACCCATACCATATCATACATTCTTTCATTCATACATTTATTCATATATGCATCTATACATACAAGCTTTCATATTTAGACATTGGACACAGCCTTCTTTGTACGGGTTTTGACCTAGTCAAAGCACACACCCAGTCACCAGAAACCAGTTCATCCCAGTTGCTCCTTTAAGACCTAGTGGATGAATGGTCGCCGCATTTCTTTCCCCCCCCCCAACCATTGTTTGGATCATCCACAGTGTAAGTGGATAAGGTTCTTTTGCCGTAAGACCTGACAGCCATCGCTAATTTACCCCCCAGCGCTTCATCTTATATCTCAGCAATAGAATAATAATAATAATAATAATAATAAGACTTTATTTCCAACGTACATTGGGTATTCAAATAAGATGCATATATATTCCAGATAGACATCTGTGGTGTACGATATAGACATACTAAAACAAACAAATCATAAAGATGGGTGTACTATTAAAATTTACAAGTAAAATCTTCCTTTAAGAGTAACTTCTTAAGATTACATTTAAAAGTATACACTGAACCAGCATTTTTTAGTTCTCTGGGAAGCTGATTATATAAATGAGGTCCACGAATGTTTATATCTCTTGAGCCAATATCAGTTTTAGACCTTCGTACTAATAAATCTTCCCCTTGACGGGTAGTTAACCCGGTAACTGAGCTTACTGTAGAAAAATTATACAAGCAATCAGGAAGATTGTTTCTTAGTATATTAAAAACAAAGGTACATATATCAAAAACATATTTATCTCTAATCTTTATCCATTCTAGATCTTTTAAAACAGGAGAGATGTGCTCGTATTTTCTTACATTGCCAACAGCCACTCGTGCTGCAAAGTTTTGTAACTTTTGTATTCTTTGTAATTGAGTCTTATTTGTACATCCCCAAACTTTGAGACAGTAATTAATTAAACTCATAGCTAAGGACTGGACAATTATTATACGAGTTGATGTTTCAAATGAGTCTTTTACCCTATTTAGATATATTAGAGTACCCATTACTTTTTTATAAATTTCATCTATATGCATTTCATAATTCATGTAACGGTCAAAATAGACACCTAGGTTCTTTACCGAGTTCATTGGCTTAATGATATTACCGTTAAAATTTATATGAAGATTGTCATCAACTTCTGATAATAATTGTCTGGATCCGATAAGAATAGATTGGGTTTTAGTTTCATTAAGTAACAGACCATTTTTTAGAAAGTAACGTTTAGCCATATACAAAATTTCTTCTGCTCTACGAATAATATATTCTAAATCATTAATTTCTCCTTCAATTAAGATTTGAGTATCGTCAGCATATTGAATGACATAACAGTTAGGTAAATATTTTACTAGATCGTTTACATATATTAGAAAAAGTATAGGTCCTAGGATCGATCCCTGAGGGACCCCAAACAATACCTTCTTGCGACTTGAAACTACATCTTTTATTCTGACTGACTGGTAGCGGTTTTTTAAATAGTTCTCGAACCAGCTTGGGTCAGTGTTCATTTTTTTGCATTTTTCTAATAAGATGGTATGGTGTACACTATCAAAAGCTTTAGAAAGATCGAGTAGTAGTAGCAATGATATTTTCTTATTATCTATATTTTTGTATATTTCATCTGATATTTTCAATAAGGCAGTTTCAGTTGATAATTTTGGCCTGAAACCGTGTTGACTTTTTGCAATAAGTTTATTTTTTTCAAGAAACTCACTTAACTGATTTGCAACAATCTTTTCAAGTATCTTTGATAAAATTGGTAGTAAAGAAATTGGTCTATAGTTAGAGACGTCGTCAGGATTTCCATTTTTAAAACCAGGAATTACATGGGGATTTTTCCATAAATCTGGGTAAATATTGGTAACTATGGAAGTATTGATTATTACCGTCAGATAATAAGCTATTACAAATAATGAATCTCTAATAAAACGAAAACAAATTCCATCTGATCCATATGCATTAGAGTCTTTCAGATTTTTTATTACTAAGATTACTGTATTACAATCTACTGTAGTAGGGTTAAAGACACCATTACTTCTATTGAATGCACTATGTTCTTGAAGATTAACATTATTATTATTATTATTACCATCATCACTATTATCATTACCATTACTACCACCATCATTATTATTTACACCATTATCAACATTTCTACTATTATTACTACTACCATCATCATTATTATTACCACCATTACTATTATTGATTTCATTTATTATTTCTTTTTTTGTTTTTCCAAAGGTTTTTTTCCCCACTTCAGCGAAAAAATTATTGAACTCTTCTGCTTTAGCACTTACATCTACCTCATCGGGTATAATTGATATGTTACTACTTTTATTACAGTTATTGGAAAGCATGGTTTTAGCAATTTTCCATGTATCAGAGATATTGCCTTTAGCGTTTTGAAATTCATTTTTGTAATACTGTTACTTAATAATGATTTTACTTGTTTCTTATGCTCTGTAAACTTTTCTCTTAAAGGGATATTATCTCTTTGTAGTTTTACTTCATTTTGAAGGAAAATAGTGGAACAGTCAACTTAGCTGTTAAATGAGTACTCACTATTAGATGCGTGAGGAGTAGTCACCGTAGCTCAACCGGTAGCGTCCGCGACTCTGAGGCGTCAGGTCGAGGGTTCTCGCCCCGTCAGTGTCTGAGATTAGCAAGGGCATGCACTCAGGGTAACGATTACATCTGCCAAAACAAGTCCTTCGAAAGAAGGCAACCGTCCTAGCCCTTGGTTGAAAAGGGAGTCCGTGATGTAAAACTGGAACTAATAGATGCGTGAGGTCATTGTGGATCAGTTTCTTACCAATCCTTTTTTTCAGTGGTTTACGGTGAAGGAAAAAAAAATATTGAGGCAAGAGGAAGCATATGTAATGGAAAGAAACGGCGAGAATATGTAAAGGAAAAAAAATCATAAATTGAGAAAGTAAATAAAAAGAAGAAAATGTGCTCAGGTAAAAGAAAAAGGAATATATTAACAAATAACTGAAAGAATATATAAAGACAAAAGAATAAGAATCCATAAGTGAAAGAAAAGAAGAAAGAATATATAACGAAAAAAAAAATAATAATATATATATATATATATATATATATATATATATATATATATATATATATATATATATATATATATATATATATATACACACACACACACGCACCCACGAACACATGTATACATACAGACGTACATACATACATACATAAATACATACATCGTAAAAAGAAATATAAAAGGGTGGGGGAATATTCTGCTCTACCCCACTGTACCTCCTCCTCCCTCTCCTTCTACTGCTGGGCCACAGCAGTTGGCCCCTTCTGCTGCTCCTGCTGGTTCTGGACGTGAAGGAATGTGTAATTATGACCGCTACATCCAGAAGGCGATGAAGGAAGTACACATGTGACCGCTCCTTCCACATACGAATATGTGTACATACGTACACAGACACCCACTCATGAAATATATATATATTATATATATATATATATATATATATATATATATATATATATATATATATATATGTGTGTGTGTGTGTGTGTGTGTGTGTGTGTGTGTGTGTGTGTGCGCGTGTGCGTGTGTGTGTGTATTAACAGGCAAAGTCGCACAAGGGCCACTACTCCCCTCTCCTTTTTTGGTCTTATATTTTCTTCTAAAATATTATTATTAGTATGTTTAATGTTATTATTATTATTATTATTATTATTACTATTACTATCACTATCACTATTATATTCTCCCAGAGCCAAGGTATTTTGCTTTGACTCAGTCAACATCTTATAAGGGGGAATATGTCTATATTATTATTATTATTATTATTTTTATTTTACGTGAGTGCTATAAGACGGGCATTGTTGCCCTTATGTGAGCCTGAATTCGTTAAGATACTCTTCCACCATTATCTCCTCAGCGAATGGTCTGTACTCTACATTAGAGCTCAAGTAAATTTTTACTTATGCCTTTAAGGAAAGCATTGCCAGTTTGAAAATAAGAGAAAATGAGAGAAAATAAAGCTATCTCTCTTTCTCAGCGCTATAGAGATGCCTCATAACCTCGATAATGATCCACATTTGATGTTAATCACTGTTAACTTAACGATCATTATGTTGATTCAAGAACGAAAACCCTTGTTTGTTTAATGATAATATATGTTACATGATGCGAACTCTTCTCCCTTCCTTTTTTACTTCAAGAGAGTTATAATCCAAGCTTGAAATAGTCAAGTGTGTGTGTGTGTGTGTATATATATATATATATATATATATATATATATATATATATATATATATATATATATATATATATATATTATATTATTCTCTTGGGATTAGTTTTACAGAACTTGTTATTGTTATTATTATTATTATTATTAATATCTTCCTCCTTTTTTCTTCACCTTCTGCAGGAGGTTTTGAGGAGTTCCGATCTCGTTTTCCCGAATGGTGTGAGAGCGCAATGACTTCAGATCCTCCAATCGTCGGCCTCAAAAGC
>JAXCGZ010013314.1:17500-30000 GCA_037179515.1 Halocaridina rubra | reverse complement strand
CTATCTATCTATTTACTTGTTTATCTATCTATATGTGTGTCTTACTGTCTCCTTATCAGTAATCTCTTGAACTTCAAAAGAAAGTATTTCTTATCAGGTGAAGTGTCTAGCCGGCTTTTTTTTTTTCAGCTAGCTAAAGCTAATTTCAATGTTTTTAGTTCAACCTGTTAAAAATTAGTTTTAAACTAAGTCACTCGTAAGCTGTCTATATTTTTTTTTTGTAACTTATGTTTAAAGTTGCAACTTATTCAAGTTTTGTTTTTTAATATCACCTTTACCAAACGTCATATTTTTGTCGTTTTTATATTCCGCTAGTAATCCCCAATCGAATAGGGGTGGACACAAACCGGTTGGAGCTGGGGAATTACCATTGCATTTCATGTATTTTTAACCTAAGGAAAATAATTTCTTTTTTTTTTCATCTTAATTTAAGCTAATTTCATTTGTATTAAACCCATGTTAAGGATTATTTTTATTATATATGTTTTGTTCTCTCTTGCAGTATATCATCAACGTTACTCCAAACCTGCCCAATGTGTTTGAAGAATGTGGTAATTACAAGTATATGCAGATACCCATCGCTGATCACTGGAGTCAAAATCTTGCTTCCTTTTTTCCTAAAGCCATCCAGTTTATAGGTAAGTCCCAACATATATGTCTTTTCTTGCTTTTCTCATGCGTTATTTATTTATCAAATTAAAAAAAAAAACTTGAAGAAATTGCATTTCCTCCATTACCTAAGCTTAAAAATGAAATTATTAAATTAATCTAGTCTATACATCTTCAAGTTATCACTTCTCCATTTAGTTCACGGAGAAAAAAAAAACATCCAAATGGATTTGACCTAACCAATAAGTGTTATGAATTACCAAATACAACTCACTCCACAGAAATAAAAAAAAAAAAATTACCATTGAACAGTAAACTTTAACTAACCGTTATTGTAAACGAGTTACCATTGCGCCGCTCGATTCACTGAAAAAGAAAACACCATAAAACTTGAATATTAAGTTAACCTAACTTTTCAATGTATGCAAGTCACTAGTATTCCACTGTATTGTTGGTAAACCATAAACACTGAATTGTTAAGTCAACTTAGTCATTAAGACTATGATAGAAATTGAAGAAGAAGAATGGTAATAAAAACAAAAGGAAGAATGTAAATAAGACGGCGACAAATGATAATAATAATAATAATAATAATAATAATAATAGTAATAATAATTATAATAGTAATAATGATGATAATAATAATAATATGAAGATTATGAATTTGTTGAAGACGGAGAAAAGGAGAGAGAGAGAGAGAGAGAGAGAGAGAGAGAGAGAATTATAAGGTGTGAGACATTTGTGCTACACCGGATATATCCAAAAGGAAATTGTTCCTAAAGAAAAAAATATATATATATAAATTTTGTGATTTATCTCTCTGTGGCGTCGTTGTAGTCATATTAATTACGACGAACAAACAACTTTATATATAGCTATCCACTTGATGTAGTGAATATTTAATCATAGATATCACTACTACTAATATTAATAAGAATGATAATAATACTAGTGATGACAATAATAATAATAATAATGATAATAGCTGTAATAATAATAACAATGATAATAATAGCAAAATCAGCAGTAGCATAACAGGCATTTGCAAACGACCCACACACACATACACACACACACACACACACACACACACACACACACACACACACACTATATATATATATATATATATATATATATATATATATATATATATATATGTGTGTGTGTGTGTGTGTGTGTGTGTGTGTTCAAGTAAGTCTGGCGAAGACATGCTCCACGAACTGCTCTTATGAGTCGAACTCAAGACCTCATGGATGGTAAATGCGCACAGATCCCTAGAACTACGTAAGGGCAGCAGACTGTTTTGGTTCTTTAATATTTTCAAATTTTCATTACAAGAAACGTGGCATCATTGCACAAGTCCTTTGTCTCAAACATGGCACCGTTGCTTTAATCCTATGTGTAACGTCAGAGGATGTGTTCAAGTGAAAAAACAGCATAGCTTACGTCACATGTTCCGACTGAACGCGGAAAATACTGTTTCCGGCTGTTTACTACCTTCTCAGAGGACCCGCTCATGTTTTCTGAATGTCGTTTATTATTATTATTATTATTATTATTATTATTATTATTTGATATACTCTTAAACTTCATTTCCCAGAGAGAGAGAGAGATGCTTATATGAAGTGATGAATTTCCTTATTAAGGCCCTCACTTAAAATCATTGCCAAAGAATCCTGGCTGTGTTACGAGTTGAGAGAGAGAGAGAGAGAGAGTCGTGTTCTAAGTATCCCACTTCCCAGAGGATAGAAGACGAACAGTAGTACATTTTGTTGAGGAATTTTTTAATTGGTGGAGTAAGTGATGGTGGAGGTAAAAGGATGAGGGAGGAGAAAATGGAGAGGAAGAAGAGAAGTAATAGTAAATGGGAAAATATAAAAGAAGACAAGAAATGGAAGAGAGATTAAGGAAGAGGAAAGGTAAATTAAGTAGAAGAGACGTAGCAAATGGAAGATATAGGAGGGGAAAACGGAAGACATATAGAAGGCGGAGAAGAGGGAAATGAGGAGGGTGTTAAGTGGACGAGACATGGAAGGATAAGGGAAAAAATGGAGGATGTTTAAGTGGACGAGACATGGAAGAAAAAAGGAAAAAAAATGGAGTTGATAGAAATGAGGATAAGGAGGAGTAATTGAAAGAGCTGTAGTAGGAGGAGAAGAGGAGGAGTAATAAAAGGAAGAAACATGAATAGTAAGAGGAAGAAGAAGAAGAGGAGGCGTCCCAGCAGGTATATCAACTCTTAAATCGTGAAGAATGTCATTTGTCTCAACAATATGTTGTTTCCGGTGTTGATGATGGAGATAGTATTGGTGTTGAAATAGTGTTGGTGATGATATTGGTAAACTATATCACCTGTATGGGGAAGGGTTTACCTAGGCAAAGCCCTCCTATGCAAGATTATCTATAATTTGTATCTGAAATAGCAAATGGCTATTGCTGAGAGAGAGAGAGAGCAAACTCCAAACGACTGAGACGTTATATGGATATGTGGTTGGCTCGCCGACCAAAGAAGAAATAAAAAAAAAAAAAATAAAAAATACCTTTGAGAAGGAAGTGTTATTAGAGAGAAATGGACAAAAGGATTAAAGGAATTTCTCTCTCTCTCTCTCTCTCTCTCTCTCTCTCTCTCTCTCTCTCTCTCTCTCTCTCTCTCTCTCTCCAACTTACGGGCAACTGTTATTATATGATAGACCCTGTTCACTATCTATCTATCTATCTATCTATCTATCCGCTGTTGCTACCAATGTCAGGAAGACAACATTGTGTGTGTTCCATAGCCGTACGTGACGCAGCATATTATATATAAAGAATTCATTCAAAATTCACCAATGATATCTTCTTTTCCATTCATTCATTGTTTATTTCTCTCTCTCTCTCTCTCTCTCTCTCTCTCTCTCTCTCTCAGCTTAATCATGTATGTGTTAAGTTACCAGCCACAAAGACCTTAGCTCGAAGCCGTAGGAGGCTGACGTTATGAAGCTAAAGGATCCCCTAAGTCTTGTGGGTGAATAAGCAGTAGCGGTTGCAAAGGGAGGGCCTCTGCTGAGTAATCTTTCTTTACCTGATATTCAACATTCTCTCTCAAATCACCCATGCGTACATTCCCCCATCACGCATGCTTGCACGCGGATTTTATATGAATGAACAGTCTCATTCATTCAAATCTTCATTCATTCATATAGTGAGCTATTCATTTTCATGGACGAGGTATTACATCGTTAAGGCTCCATTATTACTGTTCGCGCGGAAATAGCTTGCAGTATATAATATTATTATTATTATTGTTGTTACCACTCCTACTACTGCTACTACTACTACTAATAATAATAATAATACTAAAGCTATATCAGCTACTCATATTATTATTATTATCATCATCTTTACATAGGAAAAAAAAACTTATGAATGAATAAAAGAAAATATATCTTGAGTGTGTCCTTTTCGTAAAAGTTTTGCCGACACAGAAGTGGTGTGCGCCTATGTACTATTATTATTTCTTAAGCCGTGGAGGGTCTCTCATCACCAACCTCTCTCTCTCTCTCTCTCTCTCTCTCTCTCTCTCTCTCATCACCGGAAGTGTGGTTCCTATTGCGGGCCGGATATATGTTTTTTTATTTTTTGGAAGACTTCCGACAGGCGTATGTAGTGCCATCTGTAAGGTGGTGTTGTGCTCTCTCTCTCTCTCTCTCTCTCTCATCGTTGCATGGTTATAGATCCTCTTATGTATGTGCGTATGTATTATGCTCAGTATACACGTAATTTATTTTGTTTATACATACTTTGTACGCACGCATGTATGCTTTATATGAGCGTATGTATACTTGGCATTCATGTACATATCCTTTGCATATATATGTATAGCATATACGTATACTCTCTGCACATGTATGCATAGCATGCGCACACGTATACTTGTGTATGCATGTGTATATGCGTGTCACCTTCCTTTATGAAGCTATTAAGAGATTCATTTCGGTGGTATGGAACGGGAAACATATGGTTAGCGTAAGAGGTCCAATCCTCCCCCGTGACTTTTTTTTATGTAAAAGTGTGTACAGAGTGAAATTATTATTATTATTATTAGGTAGTAGTAGTAGTAGTACTTGTAGTAGTAGTAGTAGCAGTAATACTTTGCTCCCGATATTTTTGAGATATTTTATTTATATTATCATTCTTATGCACATTACTGCATATTTATTATTATTATGATGTTGTTGTTGTTGCGATCTTAATTATTCTACCTCTCCAGTACGAATCTTAACAAAAACTACATCCGTGTTTGTGTTCCCATCTAACTTTGTTTATTTACTTGTTTTCATGTCAACTGTATAATTTTACAGATATATTATGATCAAACTGTTTATCATTGCGTTATTTTATCAAATGCATTAATAATCACTTATAAACTACAAACACAATTTGATTTAATTTGGAGTATTTGAATGGATGAAACCTCAGGAGAGCTTGCACGCTCGCGCATTTCATTCTTCTTCTTCTTTTCCTCCTGCAACTTATGAAGCGTATTTTCATTTTGGCATTTCAGATATTTTCATTTGTCGTTAGACATCTTTGTTAATTATATGCGAGGAATTGTAATTTGGAAGATATTCATATTATTTCCATTATCTTTAGTGTTATATCATCATTGTTTAAAATGAAGAAAAAATATTTAAAAAGTACAGAACGAAATAAGAGAAAAAATGAATGGGAATAGAAACGAACGAAAATCAGAGAGAAATTCCGTTGAGTGTGGACGTGGAACGGAAGTGTTGCCATTGGCGTGGGTTGTTAATTTCCTCTTCTTCTTCTTCGCCCTCCTCTTCCTCCTCTTTTTCACCCTCTCCTCCTTTTCTTCCCTCTATTCATTCCACCATATTCATTCACCTCTTCCACTCCCTTTCTCGAGATCAATACTATTTATTGTACTTGAATTTCGCCTCAATACGCAACTAAAATGGCAGTCACGTCTTTTCTTAATTTTTTTCAATGAAGTTTGATTTTTTCCAATATATTTTCGTTCGCGAGACCCCCTTGACCGAACGATTGAATTTCACAATGAACGAAGAAACTTTCTCTCCTTCCTTGGATTACCTCACTAAACCGGATGTCTTTTTTAGTTCAGATAGGTTTTTGCTTGAACTTATCGCTTAGTTTATTACTTTTTTTTATTTCTTCGTTTCTGGGATACAATTTTTGCAAGATTAAAGTATTTTCATATTATATTATTAAAAAATATTATTAGTACTTATTGCTACAAAATATGTAAATGTTAACTACTATGTTTTAAGTAATACCTTACTAATTAAGACTTACGGGGGGGAGGGTCTACTTCTAGTCTAAAGGGCTAAACAGACGATCAATATTACTGACAGTATTTCCTGTACTGTCATTATTACTGTCGGTGTGTCCATCATATGGACGTAGTAGTTCACACCAATAGAATAGTGTCAGTATTTTTACTGACAGTAATAATGATCGTCTGTACCCCCCCTTAAGGAAGTAGAAAGTAAATACTATTCATATCTGAGATTTTTGTCCTGAAAGGAAATCTTGATGTATTTCATATTGAAGAGGATATAACCACGTAACTTCTACTTCCGGTCATCTCTCTCTCTCTCTCTCTCTCTCTCTCTCTCTCTCTCTCCTGTGTATGTTTAAATCTTTTTAGCTCTCAGGCTATTGTATGTAACATTAATATGGAGAATGTTCTCTCTCTCTCTCTCTCTCTCGCGTACTCGAGCGCAACTTCCGTTCCTCTCTTTAACGTATTTCTTAAGGATATTCGGAAGACTGACCGTTTTTTTTTCTTCTTTTTTTGTAATTCTTTTATTTTCGCTTTTTTCGTGTTATGTTACATCCGTTTAGCAGTTGTTTATGCTTGTTTGAGAAAGTCTGTCTTGTGTTTAGTGACGTTCTTAGCTTATAGTTACCGTATATCTAGCAAACTTTCAACTTATACTTAACAAGATTCATAAGCTATTTTTTTTAATTCAATTAACTGTACATGGGGACATGTGCACATGGGTACTCCCAATGATACTGCAGTTGGTAAACATTACAATTTATATTTGGTCATGTATAAATCAAATATTAATAGAATTTGCAATTTATTATAAGCTATTTCTCTGAACGTTTAGCAAGTGTCTCAGGATATACTTATATTTAGGAATATTGCAGTGTTACTTATATCCCATGTTTAGCTAAGTTTTTATCCTACTGCTTAGCGTAGTTAGATGTTTAAGCACCCCCTATATAGCTTTCTGTTGTAGTCGCCGTGGCTCAGTCGGTAGCGTCTCCGACTCTGAGGCGTCAGGTCGAGGGTTCGCGCCCCGTCACGGTCTGAGGTTAGCAAAGGCATGCACTCAGCGTAAGGATTACATCTGCCAAAACAAGTCCTTCGCAAGAAGGCAACCGATCTAGCCCTTGGTTGATAAGGGAGTCCGTGACGTAAAACCGGAACATATAGCTTTCTGTTATGTTTAGCAAAGTTGATTTGTTACTTTTAGATTGTTTAACAAGCTTATAGGCTTTTGTTAAATAACTTTTAGACCTTGTTTAGGTAAGTTATTACGGTAGTGTTTACTTCGTAGTCTTAGCTGTAAGTTAGGTTTAGCCCTTGTTTAGCAAACCTTAGCTGAAGAGATGCTCATGTAGCAAAACATTTTGCTTAGACTTGTAAATAGTAGAGATTCATAAGTTTAGCCCATATAGCAGTTAGCTTTGGCCTGGCAGGTATAAACTTAACCAACCTAACCTGAAATAAAATCATAATAGCCAAGTCTGTCATTCAATTGCTTTTTATTATTTAGTTTAGTCCGTGTATGTATATATATATATATATATATATATATATATATATATATATATATATATATATATATATAAATATATAGAAATATATCTTTAAAAATATATAAATGGAAAAACCCCGAATGGTGAAGAACATACAAGACAAAAAATATGAAAGCGATAAAAGAAAAATCAGGTGACAAGAAATATCAGTAACAGAAGAAATAAAAAACGGAAAAGAAGAAAAAAATAATGAAAGAGGAATGTGGAATAAGGAGTAAGATCGTAAATATGGGAAGAGAAGATAATGAAGAAGAAAATAGAAAATAAGCGGAATGAAAATAAGGGAATGAAGGAGGAGAGAAAATCCGATAAAAGGTACGACCTGAGAATTAATAAAATATATGAAAACATGAGAAAGAAAAAAAAAGGTTAGGAGGAGAACGTACAGTAAGTGTGAGGGAATTAGAGGGAGAGGGACTTAGAACAAGTAAAGGGAACGTAAAGCAGGTGAAGGAAAGTGTAATAATAATAATAAACTTTATTTCCATTTTACAATGGGTATTCGTCAGCCAGGACAAGCCCCAACCCCCCACTGTGATGTCCACCCACAGCAGTTCCTGCCAGTAAACAGCTTAAACTCTCGGTCTTGGACGGGGACCGATCTTTCGACCTCGTGAATGCGAAGCCAGCGCGTTACCACTGTACTAGCCAGCAGGCGAATGAACGAGAGAATGAAGAGAAGGGAACGTAGGACAATGAAGGAATGGCGGGAAGTAAACGTAGAGAAGGTGATAGAAATGGAACGGAGGGAACGTAGAGACTACTGATGCAATGGAACGCAAAGCAGGCGAGAGTTTAAAAGATAATGGCGGGAGAAGAACGTAGATAAGGTGAAGAGAAAAGAACTAAATGGAGAAAAATGAACGTAACGAACGTGGAGGGTATGAAAAGGAGAAATCGCGAGTATGTGAAGGGAATAACGAATGGGTGTGAAATGGAGGGTATAGAAGGAAGAAGAGAAAATGGAGGGAAAAGGAACGTAGAGCAGGTGGAGGGTATGGAGTGGGAGGGGGGTGTCCTGTACGTGGCATCCTATCAGACTAACTCAGATTCCCTCCCACTTCCGCTCCTCTTTTGCTGGCACAGCAGCTCTCTCTCTCTCTCTCTCTCTCTCTCTCTCTCTCTCTCTCTCTCTCTCTCTCTCTCTCTCTCTCTCTCTCTCATAACTATTGATATTATACTCGTACACTGGGTCACTTGTACAGAACTGGGATATATTTCTCTCTCTCTCTCTTCTCCCTCTTTATCAATCTATATATTTATCTATCTATTTGTGTGATATATCAATTTATATAGTTTCACTCACTTTTACAGAACTGAGAAATATTCTCTCCTCACCTTCCTCTTAATCTATCTGTCTATCTATCTATATATCTGAGTGATATATCAATGAATGTAGTTTGACTCACTTTTACAGAACTATGAAATACTCTCTCTCTCTCTCTCTCTCTCTCCCAAGATCTTATCGAAGTGACACATCAAAGACACCGCTCAGGGTCTCTCTTCCCCTGTGCCCTGTGTATTTTTAACAGTGACTACAGACCACACCCTTTTAGACAGCGTTCTCTCTCTCTCTCTCTCTCTCTCTCTCTCTCTCTCTCTCTCTCTCTCTCTCTCTCTCTCTCTCTCTCGTACACCCATACACTAAATGGATTTATAGTTTTAAGTAAAGATTAAATTAATTGAAAATCAAATCTACTCTTAGACTGGAAGTTACGAGTTTGGGGCTCTTTCCCTTGAACGCAATTATCTAGATGCAATTAGGTAGTACACACATACTCTCTTGTAGCAGACACACACACGCACACACACACACACAAGAAAAATTGAAAGCATATGTATTTTGACTTCCATTTTATATGACTACAGCTTTTGTGTAGCTAAATAAATGCTAATTATAATTTGCTCTTACATGGGGAAACACTTTCAATACACACGCACACTCAAACGCGCTTTTTGCAGTCCATTGTAACTGCAATTTCATATGACTATTACTTTTATATTACCATAAATATAAGCAAAGTGTACTTGGCTTGAAGAATGGGAATCACACACACACACAGGACATACAACGGAACACGTCTAAACAAATCCATTGCATCACTTCCGGCCTCGTTATCAATTGCTGTATTAGTCTTCAGGGCCTCACACGCCCATACCCTTCGTACGCACGCGCACGCGCGCCATGTGAATCACGAGGTGCGTGTGTATATTTGTGTGTTTTTTGTGAGTCACTGTGTGTACACAACGGTGTTACTTTTCGCTTTTCTTAGATCTTGATTGGAATGGGGGGAGGGGCTGAGCACGAGAGAACCAAAATAGATCGACGCGTGTGTGTGTGTAAGAGAGAGAGAGAGAGAGAAATATTACTCCTATCGAAATTACTGTTTTGATCCTGTTCTACCTTTGTCCCCATGTATGGATACTGTTAACGCTTCTGAGGTGACAAGAGTTAGGAAATCACCAGGCTCTTTGAGTAAGCTAAATAGGAATACCCTTCCTGCAGCACTCATATTAAAGATCATCATTATTATTTTTATTATTATTATTATTATTATTATTTGTCTATTACTGAGTATACCTTTATATATATATATATATATATATATATATATATATATATATATATATATATATATATATATATATATATATATATATATATATATATATATATATATATATATATATATATATATATATATATAACTACTTTTCAGTCTCTCTCTCTCTCTCTCTCTCTCTCTCTCTCTCTCTCTCTCTCTCTCTCTCTCTCTCTCTCTCTCTCTCATGTTTATCGTTCTTATAAATGCATAAGACAATTGTTAATGATGAATTCGATAATGAGAGAGAGAGAGAGAGAGAGAGGTTTAGTGTAGCCAGACTTATTTTTATCAGTAAATAAATTAGCCTTATTTAATTATAGAAGTAAATTTTGTATTTAAGAATTACTGATTGATATGTTGGTGTCATATATATATTCATTAATATATAACTGCTACGGTTTTAATTATTTAGTTTTTATATATATATATATATATATATATATATATATATATATATATATATATATATATATATATATATATATATATATATATATATATATATAGATAGATAGATAGATAGATAGACAGATAGATAGACAGGTTATCCAGAATTTCTTCTTCCGTAAAATAAATGGGGACCTAAGGAGACCCTCTGTTTGTTTACATTTATTTCGTTGACATGTTTGTGTGTTGACGTATGTCTTTTTTTTTCCTTTCAGAGGAAGCGCGTGAAGCTGGCGTAGGAGTGTTGGTGCACTGCCTGGCAGGCATCTCTCGCTCCGTCACCATAACCGTCGCTTATCTCATGTACAAGGAGAAGCTCAACCTGGAGGAGGCGTACGAGTACGTGCGGGTGAAGAAGGCCAACATCGCACCCAACTTTAATTTCATGGGGCAGCTGCAAGACTTCCAGCAGCAGTTAAATCTCTCGCCTCACAAGTGCCAGTGCGTGTCTTCGGAGTGCCGCTGTCGCCACCTCCATTTTCTGACGCCGGCGCGCGCGTCACCTGATTCGGGCATCGAGTTCGATCGCTTTTCATGAGGACTGACCCCCGCTGCCTCCACACCCGTAGGCGGCCGAGCACCTCCACCACCGCTCCCGCGTCTCGCTCTAGAAGAGTCTCCCTCACACGCGCCGCCCTCTGGGGTGGTCCCTCCGCTACCTGCGGGTCTGGAGGCAGCCACCTCTTCCTCCTCCTCTTCGTCAGTTTCCTCAGCTTCCTCCTCCTGCTGCTCTTCGGCATCCTCCGCTCACCTCCATCATCAACATTTTCGTTTAGGTCTTGCCTTCGAGCGAAGACCTCAAGATGAAGAATATGAAGAGAATGCAAGAGAAGGAGGAGGAGGAGGAGGAAGGAGGAGGAGCAGTGATGGAAAAAGGAAAGGAGAACTCTTGGTGAAAAAGAACAGCGAGACTGGAGATGATGGTGATGATGAAGAGGAAGAAGAAGAAGAAGGAAGGGAGAGGAATAAAGAGGATATTGACGAGGGTTGTGGACCACTCTCTTGATCAACACCATCCTCAAAAAAGGAAGAAGAAGATGGTGTTGTTTCTTAAATTCCAAAGTGCCAAATTAATCATGATTCTCTCTTATACTCCCTTCCACGCCATTTCTTCATTTCCTTATCTTCTTTGTTCATTTGTGAAGCTGCCTACTGAACTATGTGTGTTTATTTTTGAACTTGTCAGGTCCCCATGGCCCAAAATAAATCTGTTATGGAGAAAATTATATAGATTGAGGGGAAACTTTGAAACAAAAATGAATGATGTCATTTTTAGAGTTCGCGAAGCAACAGGAGAGAATTTTGATTTCCGAATTCGATTTTGATTTGTGTATTGTTTTTAATGACTAAAATAAACTTTTTTTTTTTAAATGCTTTATATTCCAACCAGCTTTTGTAGCTGGTGAAATGACTCGTGCACCAGCTATATCATTGCTTCTTGTGCTGTATGTACCTCTTATTCGTATACATTCAAAAAAAAAACTTTTGGTACAAATATTCTCCGTGTGATCTCGTTTTTTCTGGGAAAAAATAATAATTATTATTATTGACAGTGGTCGAATCAAGTTGAGAAATGAGAAGAAGAAAGGACTATAGTGTTTTTGCCAAGCCATAGTAACAATGATAATTTATATATATATATATATATATATATATATATATATATATATATATATATATATATATATATATATATATATATATATATGGAAGTATGAAGTGATTTTTTTTTTTTGTGGTTGGTCTCGAGTTGTGTGTTTGTGTATTTTCATTCTCTTATCAACATTCAAGAAACTCATTTTTACATTTATATTATTTTGATTTCATCCACCCATTTCAAACCTGCCACCATCTTGGAAAGTGGATCATATTAATAAGATATACATAGATAGAAATGTTATTCATTGAATAAAACTATTTTTAAGAGATGAAAATCGAACACTTAATACTAAAAAGGAAAAATTAGAAAGTTTCAATAAAAGC
>JAXCGZ010013314.1:5000-12500 GCA_037179515.1 Halocaridina rubra | reverse complement strand
CATAATAAAAGATAAGTTTCACTATTCGTCTTGCGCTGCTAATCTACATATGAATATGTACTAAATTGAGGATAATGAAGAAAAAGTCTTGATTTTTCTAGTGAATAATGTTTTATGCATTGCATAACTTTATCTAAACTCAAGCCGCATTCTCAACTCATCTAAATATCATTTTGCAGTGGACAAGGTAGGAAACAGAACCAATTTTCCCTTCCGTGATTTGTCTTTTATTGCCAAACTGCGTCTAAACACCATATTCCCCATTAAATAATACATCCTGCATACCAAATTGCATTTCGTTTATGACAAAACTACCAAAACAGTTTAATATAAACTGAAAAAAAAAATATGCAGATCAGCCTTCAATGTGAAGATTATTTTTTGAAAGACTGAAATAATCTGAAAAACTGCATAACAGCGTTCTATGTGGATTTTATTTTAAATACATTAAACTAAACATAAAATAAGTAAAGATCTGGTTTTTTTTTCACTTTGGTTTTAATATGTACTCCAAAGGAAATGATAATGTACAATTATATACAGGAATGTACTTCAAATGTAATTACTGTAGGTGTTCCCTCAGATCATACCTTCCTGTCCTACTGTACTCTCATTTACTGTCTCTGTGTACTGTCAATCTGCGTATGTACTGTAATTTATAGTTAACTCACTGTAGGCATTCCTCCTGTTTTACTTACCTGTACCATTGCACTGTCCCTCTGTACTGTCTCTACACTGTCTCTCAGCTCTGTCTTTCTGTACTCTCTTAAAAACAACTACCATATACCTCCATCCACTACGCGCATCCATCCGTAAAATTCCACAATATTAACACTCACCAACTTCCATTTTTCTTTATATGTGTAAAGTAATAAATACTTAGGTATATTGCGAGAGGGACGTGAACTTTGTAAATATGGATGAATGGGAATCAAAGGGAGGAAAAAAAAAACAATAGGAAATGGCAATGTGTTTTAAACCTCTGAAAATGAGTACTGTAGATTGACTACGCGTAAGCGCAGAGATATTCTCCCGTTGTTTCCTTATTCTGTTTCGAAAGCGCCATTCATCCATATTATAATAATATACTACAGTAGCAATACGTTTTCTTTTTTGTGTTGTTCCTTTTTATTCTATGGGAATATACACATAATGACATATGTATAAAATATGTAATTTTTATCTTGACACCAGTGTGGGACAGATGTATGCCAGAAATGTTAATAATGTATGATGTCTAAAAAAGGTTTTGTTGTTGTTAGTATTATTATTCTTATTATTATTATTATTATTATTATTATTATTATTATTATTATTATTATTATTTCTCTTGGTAGAAATAGAATAATAATGAGTATTTTTTTAGTATTTTTAAGTTTTCTATAGATTTTTAATTACCTTTAAATATTGTATGCCTAACTAATGCTTACATTTATATAAAGCATAATCAAACGTCTCATCAAAGTTACTTAAGCAAAACACAAGTGAAACTACAAATAAACAAACAATAAATACTAAGATAAATAAATGAGACTTCTTTGGAATAAAATCTATCAAAATCCATGTCTCTTTTCACATATATAAAAGAAGTCTCATGGTCTATTATTATTATTATTATTATTATTATTATTATTATTATTATTATTATTATTATTATTATTATTATTATTATTATTATTATTATTATTATGAAATTGTAACAATGATGTTCCATATGCATTCCATATACAATCTTGTCTTCTGGCATAAATCGATCTGTTCTGCGCTTGGAGTCCGTCGAATCTGAAGGAGTCCAGGAATTTAGATTAAGCAAATTTTATTTAAATGACATCTACAAAATGCTAATTTGTGTCACGTGTCCGTACCTCATTAGTAATTGGATGACATACTTCTGTGTCCTATGATCTGTGTCATAAGATGACACGTGTGTCATCGGAGCTTTTGATATCAGGAACTGATTGACACACATTTCTGTATCAACTGGTCCTGTGTCATTGGCAAAACGGGAGAGACTCTTTGTGTCATGTAGTCCTGTATCAGATGACACAATTCCTTGTCATGTGGTTCTTCAAGTATTAATCATTGTTATTAAGGTTCCATTTCTTTTTTAAATGACCCCGTATTATTGGCCTTGGATTGACACTCAGAGCTGCCTGTCCCTATATCTTTTGTACTTGGACAGATTTGTGCATCATCTCGCCTAAATCATTGTGAGATTGATGACACTTTTTGTATCAACTGGACCTGTGTCACTGGTTACGGAGATGGCACTTTCCTGTGCCATGTGGCATTATATCATTGACAATTGTACCTCATCATCCATGCATCAAAATGGGCATGAAATGGAATTTTTCTTTGCAACATATTGATAAATTGGTGTCGAAGTCTGTTTGGATAAAGTCTTTTGCCAGTTCCTCTGCACATAAGGGAATACCAAGATATTGCATTATCATTTTAATCTCTATTTCTGCGCTCCTGATGATTTCTTGATCACTTCCCTCAACAGTAAAAAGAAAATATATTTTTTTTTTCAAAACTGTGACGTGTGTCTGTTCGCGTATGAGTGATAGTAAATGGTTATAGAAAAGTCTTTTAAAAGAAAAATAATTATATTTTGCGATGCGATACAAAAATATGAAACTAGTTTTTTGTAATAGTACTATCTACTGTTAATGTTATTAACTATTTAACCAGGAACATTGTTATCCTTAACTATCGTAATTATAGTTTGAAATGACTATCATTCGCTGTCATTATTAATTATTATTATTATTATTATTATTATTATTATTATTATTATTATTATTATTATTATTATTATTATTGTCAATTCAGAGAGTAGGGTTATTTTCATTTACAGGAACAATAATTTGAAGATGAAAAATGATATATAATGTTTTATTAAATCAAGTTTTTTTTTCATGAAAATTAAATAGATTTTCCCTTGTCTATATTATTGACTCTTTAATGTAATAAATCTGTATATTATTTCCTTTATGTATCTACAGTATTTTGTACAATTATTTAAGGATCATATTTACTCCAAATATTCATGTATTTGGTCATTTTCATAACCAGTTTTTAATTTCTATTATACCTAAGTATTTGTAACTCAAATTTATTATTATTATTATTATTATTATTATTATTATTATTATTATTATTATTATTATTATTATTATTATTATTACTACTACTACTACTACTACCACTACTATCATTATTATTATTATTATTATTATTATTATTATTATTATTATTATTAACTCATGATGTACTTACAGTGCATAATATAAACTTTAACTCTCTGTCTCTCTCTCTCGGTTATTTTTATCATAATTATGAATAATATTGTAATGTACACATATTTTTCCTTCAAGTCTAGTTGTATATATATATAAATATTATTTTGGGCCAATAATTTTAATGATCATCACCATCATCATTATTAATATAAACATTATAATGATAATTATTATTAATCTTACTATTATTGCTATTCATTATTATTATTATTATTATTATTATTATTATTATTATTATTATTATTATTATTTCTTTTTTTTTATTAATTATGATGTTGTGTAATATAAAGTGATTATCCGTATTTATCTTAAAGCCGGAATCATAGACATAATAATGATAATTAAAAAGAGAAAAAATAAACAAACGATGTTAATTCTATTTTGTCTAATAAAGTTACAAACACGAAAATAATGCAGTACTTTTATTTAACACATTTTTTTATTCTTATTAAATCACTGTGTGCCGTAATAGGCGACTAATAGGGATATCCCTGGTGGAGATGGAGAGAGTTCTGTACCCTTGTATCCCCTTCATGTCGTAAGAGGTGTTTAAGGGGACACTATTCCTGGAGGAGAGGGAGAAAAATATACGCTCTCCTGTTCCCATCATGTCGGAAGAGGAGATTAAAAGGGAATGTCTACTGGATCAAGCGGTAGCGTCCGCGACTCTGAGGAGTCAGGTCGAGAGTTCGCGCCCCGTCACGGTCTGAGGTTAGCAAGGGCATGCACTCAGGGTAAGGATTACATCTGCCAAAACAAGTCCTTAGCAAGAAGGCAACCGTCCTAGCCCTTGGTAGAAAAGGGAGTCCGTGACGTAAAACCGTCTACTCTAATTCTACCTCATGTTGTAAAGAGTGACGAAAAAAGAAAAGATACTTTTTTTTTTTATTTCATGAGACGCAATTTAAAAGGTTATCCCTGGCTTAAGGAAAATAGAACTCCTTAATATCCCAATATGTCGTAGAAGGTGACTGAAAGGGATAGAGAAGCGGAGGGGCTGACAATCCCCGAATTATAATTTAGCTCTAGCCCAGTGTTATTCAGGGAGGTAAAGATTGGTCCGGCATGATGAAGTCCTGCTACCTAGTGTCTTTCATTTCGGTTTTGGCCACACCAAACCAGCATAACAAAACCTTATGAGAGGAATTTATCTCTTTTTCTTTCGGGGCAGAACTATAGGACAGACCTATGTTAGTATACCATCTTACATGAGCTCATGGTGCTATTGGGTCCACGAGTGACCTGTAATTTCCATTACCGTACTCACTATAGCTTCTGAGTGAGCAGGGGCAAAGAAATGACAGATGCCTCTGCTATCCTTTCAGCATACTGGACTTGGGTAAGTTATTTTTACTGAGGGTTCAGGCTTAGAGATACGACACGAAACATTTAATTTTATTGCGTTTTGGACCTAGTGTGTGAGAGATAGATTTTTTTTTTATGATTGTGACACCAGGACGGGCCAAAAAAAAAATTAATATATAAAGCTGACCTCATCGGGCCTGGGCGCAAAGAAAAAAAGTAAGGTGAAACATAGATGGGGAGGCTTGTGACTTGTCAGATGTGAAGGGATAATAAGAAATGTGTAACGAATATCCAAGAATATTCGGTGTTGATGTAGGTATAGAAAATAAACCGTAACTGAAGAAAGACTTAGCATCAAACTGTCGTGGACAGTAGTCCTATTTAAGTTCAAAAGACTCTTCAGCTGTAGTATCGCAACGGGTGGTTGTGCCATAGATAGATAGATAGATAAAAAAAAATATATATATATATGTATATATATATATATATATATATATATATATATATATATATATATATATATATATATATATATATATATATAGATAGATAGATAGATAGATAGATAGATAGATAGATAGACAGACAGACAGATAGATAGATGGATAGATAGATAGATAGAGAGGGAGAGAGATAGATAGATAGATAGATAGATAGATAGAGAGAGAGAGAGAGAGAGAGAGAGAGAGAGAGAGAGAGAGAGAGAAATGAGCTAAGCGCTGCTCCAAAGAACCACAAAAGGTGGTGACCTTTGCAGATATCATGTCTATGTAAACAAATGAATTAAGGGGGGAGGGAAAAGAGAGAAGGATATAAAAGGGGAGGGGAAAACAAAGTCTTTTGTCGGTGTGTTTGTACGTATGTGTATATGTGAGTGTGTGTGATTTTGTGTGTGTGCGTGTACATATACCTGTCATCCTTCTTTTGATTAACGATGTTGGTAATATCAAAAACTGATTAATGATCATTACTATTGTCAAATTGACATTTTCTCAAAAGCCTCAGTGATTCACTGGGATCTCTCTCTCTCTCTCTCTCTCTCTCTCTCTCTCTCTCTCTCTCTCTCTCTCTCTCTCTCTCTCTCTCTCTCTCTCTCTCTCTATCTATCTATCTATCTATCTATCTATCTATCTATATATATATATATATATATATATATATATATATATATATATATATATATATATATATAAGTATCTATCTATCAATATCTCTATCTCTCTCTATCTATCTAAGGATCTATCTATCTATATATCTCTCTCTCTCTGTCTCTCTTTCTTACTCTATCTATCTATTTAGCTATCTAGCTATCTATCTATCTATCTGTCTATCTATGTATCTATTTATATATCTATCTATATATCTATTTATCTTTCTATCTATCTATCTATGTCACTCTATGTATCTATTTATATATCTATCTATTTATCTTTGTCTCTCGTACTCTGTCTTTCTATATACTTATCTATCTACCTATCTATCGCTGTCTCTCTTTTTACTCTATCTATCTATCTATCTGTCTATATCTTTACTTACATTCACTGATTATAAGCTAATGTTCTCTCTCTCTCTCTCTCTCTCTCTCTCTCTCTCTCTCTCTCTCTCTCTCTCTCTCTCTCTCTCTCTTCTACCTACCTACCTATAATCCTGTGTTCCGTCTCTTTTATTTACATTTTTCTTCCTTTTATGTCGTTGCGCACGGACTCCAACCCCCAGCAAAGAATTTATTTTTTTTGTATTTGTTTTTTGCTTTTTGTTTGTTTTTATATTTGTTTTTTCTTTGTTTTCAAAAGGAATCTCTCTAAAGCGTTTAGCATAATTATGCAGTTTGGCCAATGAATGGAAGTTTGCCGTGTGCATTTTTTCATTGTCTTTCCTCTTTAATATGCAGGATGGAGTCTCCATGCATTCATACTCTTTCTTTGGGTCACCTCCTTCTTCTTCTCCTCTTCCTCCTCCTACTTCTCCTCCTTCTTCTTCTTCTTCTTCTTCTTCTTCTTCTTCTTCTTCTTCTTCTCCTGCTCCTCCTCCTCCTCCTCCTCCTCCTTCTTCTTCTTCTTCTTCTTCTTCTTCTTCATGGCTTTAAATTAATAGTCGCACGATAGCTCTTCTTCTTCTTCTTCTTCTTCTTCTTCTTCTTCTTCTTCTTCTTCTTCTTCTTCTTCTTCTTCTTCTTCAATTTAACGTGTTCTTCTTCGATCCCTTACCCCCCCCCAAGAAAAACCTGTAAATGGGGCATTCCATATTCCTCTCCCAGTCAGTGAGGTATATCCCTCACCCCTCCCCAATGAATGGGGTATACTCACTTCACCCCAGTGAGGTGTGCTTTCTTCACCCCTTGTACAGTAAGGTGCTGTCATCATCCTTTATCCCGGTAGATAAAGTATATCCTTCACCCCTTTCCCAGTAACTATGGTTTCCCTTCACCCTCTCACCCTAAATGGGGTGCTTCTTTGACCCCTTTTTCGTTAAATAAGGCATTTAATTCACCCATTTTAGAGTTTAGAAGGTTTGGTCTACACACCTTACCCAGACACTTGGGTCATTTCTCCCCCCCCCCTTACCCTGCTTGCACCCCTTCTACATCGAATAGAATGGGTCCATCACTCTCATCCTCAGTTTTCTGGGGACTTCCTTCACCCCTTCTGTAAATGGAGTGTTTCGTTTTTCACCCCTTCCCCAGTAAATCTGACATTTCCTTCACCCCTTAACCAGTAAATCTGGCATTTCCTTCACCCTTTCCCCAGTCAATGAGATATTCTTTTCACCCCTTTCTCCCCAAAATAGGGTGACATCTGTACTCCCTTCCCTAGTAAGATAGATATTTTGTGGACAATATTATTCTCCTCCAGTAAGCACACAGAGATAGATAGATAGATAGATAGATAGA
>JAXCGZ010013313.1:130000-132500 GCA_037179515.1 Halocaridina rubra | reverse complement strand
GGTACTATACAAACAATCACCCAATCCACTGGCACCATTGACAACATAAATCATATATTAAACACTCTCATTAACCAATCCAATGCAGTCACACCCCCTTCTTTCAACATCTCTGCTCCCACACCATGCATTCCTGGTGCTTTTCCTGCTTTCGCTTCATCCAATGCCCTTTTCACCTCCTCTCTTGTAATGTCTCTCTCATTTACATCTTCCATTACTGGCATTTGAACACCTCCCACTGACACTATAGCTATCTCTCTATCTTCCTCAACATTCAGCAAGCACTCAAAATATTCTGCCCATCTTTTCCTTGCATCGTTCCCTCTTAACATCTGTCCATTCACATCTTTCACTGTCTCTTCCATCCTCGACCCACCCTCCCATACTCTCTTCACTTTTTTCCTAAAACTCTTTTTATTCTCCTCATATGAACTACTAAAATCTTGTTCCCACATAACATATGCCAACCTCTTTTCTTCCTCTACCTTCCTCTTGGTTTCCAAATTTTTCTCCCTATATCTTTCATACTTCTCCCTACTTATACACTGCAGCCATTCCTCAAAGGCCTTCTTTTTCTCTTCCACCTTCATTTTCACCCCTTCATTCCACCACTCGCTGCCCCTCCTCATGCCACCACCAACAAACCTCTTTCCACACACATCACTTGCATGTCTCACAAAACATTCTTTCATCAACCCCCATTCCTCCTCAAACTCCCCAACTTCTCTTATATTCACCCTGTCATATGCCACTTTCAACCTGCCCTGATATTCCTGTCTCTTCTCTGGCTTTTTCAACTCTTACACCTTCACTCTTTCACTTCTACATCTCCCCACTCTATTTCCCAACTTTTTTGCTACTACCACTTTTGCTTCAACTAAAAAATGATCAGGGATCTCAGCAGCCACAGCCCTAAATGCATGCATATCTTTCACTCTACCAATCATGCTCTATGCTACCAACACATAATCCACCAATGCTCTTTCTTTCACTTTTCCATTTACCACTCTCATCCATGTATACATATTTATTAACGTCTTGAAAAAACTATTACCTATCACCAACTCTTGCTCCACACACATATCTAACAGTCTCTCGCCACTCTCATTCCCACTTGGTAACCCATACTTTCCTACAACACCTTCTACTTGTCCATCACCCACTGTGGCATTCAAGTCACCCAACACAACTACATAATTCCTTCTACTCAGACCATCCACACACCTAGTTAACTCATTCCAGAATTCATCCCGGTCTTCCTCACTTCTCTCACATCCTAGCCCATACGCACTTATAAAAGCCCAACATTCCCTACATACTTCTTTCCATTACACTACCTTATTTACCATCCATTCACTCATCAATAATGCCACACCTTCTCTCGCTCTCCTCCTTTCAACTCCAAACACCCTACCTGTCACATCACCAAATGCCACTTCTCCTTTTCCTTTCATCTTCGTCTCATACAATGCCAATACATCCATCCTCCTCCTACCAAACATATATCCAATCTCACACCATTTACTCTCTATCATACTACATCCACGCACATTTAGACATCCCAAAACTAGAGTTTGGGGAGAAGTTATCCTCCCCTTTGCTCCCCT
Source organism: Halocaridina rubra (assembly GCA_037179515.1). Lineage (NCBI taxonomy): Eukaryota > Metazoa > Arthropoda > Malacostraca > Decapoda > Atyidae > Halocaridina > Halocaridina rubra. The sequence goes on along the minus strand of JAXCGZ010013313.1, from coordinate 130,893 downwards.
TCTTCTTTGACGTCTCGCAGGATGTTAATACAAGGGGGGATTCCTAGTCCCCTTGCCCCGTACACTTTTAGTCACCTCTTACGACATGCAGGGAATACCTTGGGGCTATCCTTTGTGCTTGTAATTTTTCATAATCCTTTTATTACTCATTAAATTTTGTTCCTCTTAATACCCAATAATCTCTTATTTCTCTCTCTTCTTTTGCTACTTTTACCATTCTTAATCCTCTTTTCTTCATTCTCCTTTTGATCTTTTCCTTGTCTCTACCTCTTTCTCCTCTTTCTTTTCTTGTTCCTCCTCATCTGAACTTTTTTTACTTCTCCTCTTCCATTCTCATTTTCCTCTCCTCCTTCCCCATTTTTATCATTCTTCTTGTTCTACACTTCTTCCCTTTCACTGTTTGCGTTTTTCATTATGTGCCTCTTCGGATTTGCTTTATTCCTCTTTTTCTGCCTCTTGTCTTAATTCTTTGGTTCCTCTATCTCTTTCTCCTAATGCTCTTATTCCCCTTTATTCTTTTTTTCTTATTCCTCTGGATTTTTATTGTTTTGTTATTTCTCTTTTTCCTTTATACCTAGTCCTCTAACCACTCTGTTATCATTCTCCTTATTCCTCTTCACTTTTTTCTATCGCCTGGATTTCCTTCCTGTGATTTCTCTTATTTCTCTTCTGCTTCCTCTTTTTCCTCTGATGATTCTTGTTGTTCCAATTATTCCAATAATTCAGTTCTGTTTTCCAATATCTATATTTGTTCTTTTTCTCTTGTTCCTATTAATCCTCCTGTTCAACTTATCTCTCCAATTGTCCTTGTGCCTATTTTATATTTTATTTTGTAGTATAATTCCTTTTACATTTTCTTTATTGTTTTTCTAAGTGTCATTAATTTTTCATGT
>JAXCGZ010013313.1:102500-125000 GCA_037179515.1 Halocaridina rubra | reverse complement strand
ATTCTAGCCATTGAGTGCAGCTTCCTAATAAGTCTCCCGTGTGGAACAGTGTCAAACGCTTTCTGGAAGTCTAGGAATATGCAATCTGCCCAGCCCTCTCTTTCCTGTAAGATTTGGCTTACCTCATCATAAAATTCTAATAAGTTTGTTACTGTTGATCTACCTTCTCTGAAGCCATGTTGCCTCACTGACAAAAAGTTGAAGGATTCCAAGTGAAGAGAGATATGTTTCCTTAGTAGTTTCTCCATAACTTTGCAAACTATGCTGGTCAAGGAAACTGGTCTATAGTTCAGAGCCGTATCCCTCCTTCCCTTTTTGAAGATAGGTATCACATTTGCTTGTTTCCAGCATCTTGGAATCTCCCCCGACTCCAGTGACTCCTTAAATATGATACTTAGTGCCACTGATATTGTGTTTGTGCATTTTTTAAGCACATGAGGGGATATGTCATCAGGACCTGTAGCTTTATGAACATCTAAATCCATCAGCGCTTTGCATACCTCTGTGGCTGTAAGGTTGATGTTCTCTAATACCGGCCCTTGAGCTTCTATCACTGCAATCTGAGGGGGTGGGGTATTTTCACTGTAAATACTGACTGAAACTCCTCGTTCAATTCTTTGTAGATCTCTTCATCCGTCTCAGTGATGCTTCCATCAGCTCTCTTTAGCCTTAAAACCTGTTCTTTTACCTTCAGTTTTCCTCTGATAAAGCTGTGGAAAAGCTTGGGATTTTCTTTAGCCTTCCTGGTGATGTCCCTCTCATAATCTCTCTCTGCCTCTCTCCTTTTACTTAGGTAGTCATTTCTTGCTCTTTTGTAGGTTTGCCAGGCAATTATGTTTTTTCTCCTCCTATACCTTTTCCAGCATTTGTCTCTCCACTCCTTAGCTCTTTTACACCCATTATCGAACCATTTCTCTCTGGCATGAATTACACCTACTTTGGTGACAGGTATGCAGCAATCTACTATCTTCCCATATTTCTCACAAAAGATGTCATACATTTCTTGTACAGATTTGTTGTAAAATAAGGTTCCCCAGTCAATAACTGCAAAAAGCTCATTCATTTTGATGTAATCTCCTTTCGGATAGTTCCTCCTCATGTCCTCAGTGCCTCTACTCTCAGGAAGAATATCTTCAATGATATACTCCATCAACAACACACAGTGGTCACTCTTTCCAATTGGTGGTTCATACTCAATATTTTCAATATCCAACACATTATCTGTGAACACTAGATCAAGTAGTGATGGCTCATCCCCACCCCTGGCCCTTGTTGGTTCCATTACATGTTGGTGTAGGAAATTCCCTTGTAAGCAATCTAGGAATCTTGCCCCGAATGAGTCCTCACCACTGTGTGGGTCAAGATTTATCCAATCTATCTCTTTATGATTAAAGTCTCCCATAATCAGAATCCTACACTTTTTTTCCCGTGCCATGTTAACAACTGAGTTTATGACTTCAATAGTACCTATATGACTTTCCTCATAAACTTCAAGCCTATTTTGGTTCCTTGGTGGGTTGTATACAACAGTTATTATAATGCTCTTTGACCCAGTATTTATGCGAGCAACAAGAAGTTCCTTGAACTCACTTTCTATAGCCAAGTTTATTTCTTCAACTTGAATCCTCTCACTTATGAGCAGTGCTATCCCTCCACCAGTCCTCTCAGATCTTTCAACCCTTAGTATTCTGAAGCCCTTAGGAAAAACTGTGACACTGTTTATGTCCTCACTCAACTTAGTCTCTGTAATTGCTACTATATCTGTCCTCATTGGAAAATGTTGACCTTTCTGACCTTACGTGTGTAAATACTGATAATTTTCCCGAAGTGTTTATATCATCTCTGGACAGAATATTCGTATATTCACGTGAGGACATCAGAAGGGAATTGGAAAAAATTAAAAAAGTCACTCTGTACAAAACAAGTCAACTTTTGCTTTCGAAGGTAGTGGAACTCTTTCCCCAATACAGTGGTAAACACATCATAAAAAAACGTGTAAAAAAAGATATAATTACAAACATAATCATTCTTAGCGCAAGTGTCCTGAATATCTCAATGAATGAAATAAATGGTGAACTTGACAAACTCTTTCAACCTCAAACTTCGGTTGTAAAATCCATAGAGTCTAAAAAAACACACGACCTAGGAGACCTACATCGAATGATAGAAAGTCTTGCAGATAAGGTGAAAATTTTGGAAGCAGATGCTGAAAAGGTGAAAGCCTTACAACACAAGGTGGGTTTACTAGAATCTGACATTGTCCTACTTAAAAGAGATAATTCTAGGTTGAAACTGCTATTAGAAACATCTCCACCTCTCAGTTCAGTGCTGTCACCTAACAATGATGATGTCCCTTCTATCAACAACCCTCAGGTTCTGCAAACTAGGTTTTCTGTCTTTACTCACAATTCCTTCAGTGCATTGAGTGATGAATGTGACAGTGGTAGTGAAGAAGAGGTAGATCCAGATAAAAGTGATAGCCACCAAGACAACCTGAATACACCATCTAGCATAAATAATCAAATCAGTAACAGGTTACAAAATAGTGATGAAACAACAGCGTCCTTTCCCACTACTCCTAACAATGCAACAACAGGCACTAACCAGAACAAGATTCTTCCCAGCACAAACAACCAACCTGGTAAAGAGTTGCAAAACAGCGAAGAAGATATAGAGTCAATCTCCACTACTCCTAACAACACAGCAACTGTCACTAACCAGGACACCCAAATTACATCTTCCAGCACAAATAACCAACCCAGCAATAGGCTGCGAAACAATGAAGAAAACAGAAAAGACAAAATAGCAGAAATCTCTATTCTAAACATTCCATCGAAGTCCTCTCCCCCACAGCCACAGTTGCCAAATAATGCAAGTGCAAGGGTTACAGCTCAAATATATATTTGCATTCCTGGCAACCCCTTTGAGAGAGAGATACGTAATACACTGACAAATCAAGGCATTCCTTCTGAAGAAGTCTTGATTAAGGAGCTTTCTCGCACACCAAACTGGGTTTCCTTCGCAATAACGATATCGAAAGGATTTGAATATGTGCCTTACAAACTGAATCAATGGCCTACAGGCACAAGTGTCCAGCCATTTCATGGGAGCAAACAATGGACACAACCTGGGTATTCTACAAAATATCCCAAACTACAGTCATACCAAAATAAACAGCAAAGAGCTAATGGAACAATCCCCTATACGCGAGACTACAGAAAGAGACACGATACAAACCTCTCTTATCGCCGTCCACGCACAAGAGACTTCTCCTGGAGTGATGGCTCTTACAACCCTAGACACTCACCTAGGCATACAAACTTTGGGAAGGCCCGATCATACCACGGCACGTACTCAAACCAGCGTTACACATCCAACTGCAGGTACAGACACCAGGATCCATGGGCTAACCCCAGAACACACTACAATGATGAATTCCCAGCAGAATCACACAGTCGAAACTACAACTATGACTATGGATACCACCCCAATGAAACATGGTAATACCTCGTCTCCTGCTGTTGCTGTTACTGCTGCCGATGTGAAAGTTACTTGTAAATATAATGATAGATTATCTGTCGTACATATAAATGCACAATCCCTGTTATCCCATATACTAGAAATTGAACATATGCTTGTACAAGAAAATATTGATGTTCTTTGCATTAGCGAATCATGGCTGTATCCGTCAATTAATAATGCATTTATTAATATTCCTTCATATAATATTTATCGCTATGACAGTGGTAGAGGTGGAGGTGTATGTTTATATGTTAAAAATTATTTGAAGGCCACTGAACTAAATCTTGAAACTGAGAAGCACGAAGGAGTGGAAGATAAATGGATCTCTGTCCAACATAAAAAGTTTCCTTCTATTATCATAGGCTACGTGTACCGCCACCCCAAAGCCTCGGTAACCTCTTTTAGCTATATTTTGGACGTTTTTAAGGAGATAATTTTAAAAAACAAACCAGTTTTTATATATGGCGATTTTAATGATGATCAACTAAAAAGAGAAAATAAAATGAGTAGACTTATTAAGAATTTAAATCTAGAACAGATTATAAATAAACCAACTAGAATCACTCCCACTTAAGTTTCCCAAATCGATCTAGTAATAACAAACTCCAAACATATGATAACTAAGTGTGACGTAATGCCAAGCCCTATAGCAGACCACGAGGAAATTGTAACGTCCCTAAATATTCGCAAACCAAAGAGACAACCAATCTTTAAAACATTCAGATGCTTAAGAAATTATTCACAAGAATTACTTTGTAGTTTACTTATGAATGAAGTACATAAATTAAATTAAATTCTATATACCGATAATATAAATAAACAAGTAAGAATTTTAACCAGTGTCTTATCATCATGTATAGATCGATGTGCACCACTCGTGACAAGAGAAATATTTCGTCCCCCCGCTCCTTGGATAACAGATGACATAAAAAACATTATGAAAGAAAGAGACAAACTACAAAATGAAGTAAAACTACAAAGAGATAATATCCCTTTAAGAGAAAAGTTTACAGAGCATAAGAAACAAGTAAAATCATTATTAAGTAACAGTAAGAAACAGTATTACAAAAATGAATTTCAAAACGCTAAAGGCAATATCTCTGATACATGGAAAATTGCTAAAACCATGCTTTCCAATAACTGTAATAAAAGTAGTAACATATCAATTATACCCGATGAGGTAGATGTAAGTGCTAAAGCATAAGAGTTCAATAATTTTTTCGCTGAAGTGGGGAAAAAAACCTTTGAAAAAACAAAAAAAGAAATAATAAATGAAATCAATAATAGTAATGGTGGTAATAATAATGATGATGGTAGTAGTAATAATAATAGAAATGTTGATAATGGTGTAAATAATAATGATGGTGGTAATAATGGTAATGATAATAGTGATGATGGTAGTAATAATAATAATAATGTTAATCTTCAAGAACATAGTGCATTCAATAGAAGTAATGATGTCTTTAACCCTACTACAGTAGATTGTAATACAGTAATCTTAGTAATAAAAAATCTGAAAGACTCTAATGCATATGGATCAGATGGAATTTGTTTTCGTTTTATTAGAGATTCATTATTTGTAATAGCATATTATCTGACGGTAATAATCAATACTTCCATAGTTACTAATATTTACCCAGATTTATGGAAAAATCCCCATGTAATTCCTGGTTTTAAAAATGGAAATCCTGACGACGTCTCTAACTATAGACCAATCTCTTTACTACCAATTTTATCAAAGATACTTGAAAAGATTGTTGCAAATCAGTTAAGTGAGTTTCTTGAAAAAAATAAACTTATTGCAAAAAGTCAACACGGTTTCAGGCCAAAATTATCAACTGAAACTGCCTTATTGAAAATATCAGATGAAATATACAAAAATATAGATAATAAGAAAATATCATTGCTACTACTACTCGATCTTTCTAAAGCTTTTGATAGCGTACACCATACCATCTTATTAGAAAAATGCAAAAAAATGAACATTGACCCAAGCTGGTTCGAGAACTATTTAAAAAACCGCTACCAGTCAGTCAGAATAAAAGATGTAGTTTCAAGTCGCAAGAAGGTATTGTTTGGGGTCCCTCAGGGATCGATCCTAGGACCTATACTTTTTCTAATATATGTAAACGATCTAGTAAAATATTTACCTAACTGTTATGTCATTCAATATGCTGACGATACTCAAATCTTAATTGAAGGAGAAATTAATGATTTAGAAAATATTATTCGTAGAGCAGAAGAAATTTTGTATATGGCTAAACGTTACTTTCTAAAAAATGGTCTGTTACTTAATGAAACTAAAACCCAATCTATTCTTATCGGATCCAGACAATTATTATCAGAAGTTGATGACAATCTTCATATAAATTTTAACGGTAATATCATTAAGCCAATGAACTCGGTAAAGAACCTAGGTGTCTATTTTGACCGTTACATGAATTTTGAAATGCATATAGATGAAATTTATAAAAAAGTAATGGGTACTCTAATATATCTAAATAGGGTAAAAGACTCATTTGAAACATCAACTCGTATAATAATTGTCCAGTCCTTAGCTATGAGTTTAATTAATTACTGTCTCAAAGTTTGGGGATGTACAAATAAGACTCAATTACAAAGAATACAAAAGTTACAAAACTTTGCAGCACGAGTGGCTGTTGGCAATGTAAGAAAATACGAGCACATCTCTCCTGTTTTAAAAGATCTAGAATGGATAAAGATTAGAGATAAATATGTTTTTTGATATATGTACCTTTGTTTTTAATATACTAAGAAACAATCTTCCTGATTGCTTGTATAATTTTTCTACAGTAAGCTCAGTTACCGGGTTAACTACCCGTCAAGGGGAAGATTTATTAGTACGAAGGTCTAAAACTGATATTGGCTCAAGAGATATAAACATTCGTGGACCTCATTTATATAATCAGCTTCCCAGAGAACTAAAAAATGCTGATTCAGTGTATACTTTTAAATATAATCTTAAGAAGTTACTCTCAAAGGAAGATTTTACTTGTAAATTTTAATAGTACACCCATATTTGAATACCCAATGTACTTTGGAAATAAAGTCTTATTATTATTATTATTATTATTATTATTATTATTACTGTTGTGAATCCTATCTTTTAATTCTACTGCCTTACCAGCTAATCCATCAGCATTTGTGTATAACAATCTTAATGAGGCCCCATCCCCTGATCTTCTGTCATTATCTTCTTTATCTCCCCTTTGTCTGGAAGTACTCTGTAACGAAAATTTTTCTTCTCTTCTTCATTTCTTTCATCATTTAACCTTCTTGCCTCTTGCAACAAGTTTTTGATCTTTCCCATCTCTTCCTGTGTTCTGTATCGTCTAATGAACACTTCTTTGCATTCTTGAAGGTCTTTTAGACTTTTTTTTCTCAACAATATTTCCCTACATGTTTCCCCTCTCTCAAAGGTTACTTTTTTTGGTCTCGGCTTTCCTTCCCTCGAATATTTACCTAGTTGGTGTATGTTTGCAATATCCTCGGGACCACATACTACTCCAAGCTTTCTTATCAGGTCTACAACCCTAGCTTTATTTTCTTCAAGTCTCCCCTGCCATGTTGGCTCCTGGGATTCACTTATGCCTGAGATTACCACTGTCTTCTCCTTATCAAGTGCCTGTCTGATGAGTGGGTTTGCCCTTTCCATCACAACGTCTTTCATTTTTTCGATTACTGTCTCTTTATAGTCAACTGTTTGTATGTTTTCCAGTGCCACCACCTTTACAGCCTCTTTTACTGCCACATTCCCCTTTAGTGCATCAGCAAAGGAAGTTTTCATGGCATCATTTTCCATATTCAGCTCCTGGAACTCTTTTCTGAACTGTTCAATGTTTTCCTTAATCTGGACATTCCAAGCAGCAATCTCGTCTCTCTCAGAAGAGAGCAGTGAACTAGCATCTAATTCCTTTAGGTTGCCATTCAGCTGTTTGTTTTTATCTTCTTGTTTAGAAATTCTAGATTCTAGTTGACTCTTTTCCCCTTCCAGCTTCTTTATTCTTTTTTCTAGTTCCTTTCTCTCCTGCCCTTGTGCTTTATTTGCTTCCTCCAAAGATCTTATTTGTTCTCTGAGTGTTTCATTCTCTTTCATTTCTCCATCCATATTCCGAATTTTATCATCAAGGCTTGTAACCATTGCCTCTACCTTCTTGATTCTCTGTTTAAGTCCCCTGATGGCTACCCCTTCTCCCGACCCATGGGTGGGAGAGGTTTGGGACAGAGATGGCCTCATTTTTATGTTCTCCCTCTCACAGAATATAGAAAGAAGACGAGAAAGAGGAAAAAAAAAAGAGAAAAACTTTTAATTGAGCTTCACACAGAATTTTTATATCTCCATATAAGTGCTGTTTAGTGACTCAGTTTATCTCTTTTCTGGTAACACACATCTTAACTTAAAAACTTGACCATGGTAATTTAAGTATAAAAAGAAAAAGAAAAACAAAAGTCAAACCTGAAGGAAAATTCGAATTTGTGTTTGAGGTGGCACCCACCTGTTTCTGCTATATATTTTTCCTAACTGATAAACTCACTTGCTAACCAAGATATGTTATCACAGGATTAGACTTTATATTTAACTCAATATATATACAAAATAAAAAAAAATAGTAAAAGAGAAAGCTAAAAGAAAAGCAAAAAAATGACGAAAATAAGACAGCTGTACTACTTGGCAACTTAACTCAGTACTGTTGACAGGTGGATATTTGGTATTTTTTTTTTTAATTATTCACTTATTTTGTGTATCAAACTAACTAACTAGTTAATATAAATGGGAAGGATACTGATTTTAACAATATATAGAACCACAGGATCAGGTAAGCGGCTTTAGAGCTTTCCCCAGTTTACACAAAAAATTAGGTATGTGATGTGATGGCTCCACCTCTGGCAACTCTTCTAGATTTCCTTCAAGGCAGAACTGGACGGCAGCTTCTCTCTCTCCTCACGAAAATGATCTCAATTTTTTTTCCTTTAATATGAACAGTCTCGTCATACAACAAATATAAGTTTTGTACTCACAATACTCTGCAGGATTTCAGATTTATGGAAATTATGGTAAAGTTTTCCACTAAGCACTTAGTCAATCAAAACACAAGTAGTAATTTAAGAGGAGCAGTTTCGTGTGTCACTGAACGTTGTGTGTGTGTGTGATTACCTAATAGTGATTACCTAATTGTGTTTACGGGAAAGAGCCCAAAGCTCGTATCTTCCCGTCTCCTGATCGGTTCCATTTTAGACTTAGTGATACTTATCGTACCTGTCCTTAAAGCTATGGATTGAGATAGCATTAACTACCTCCTCGCTTAGCGAATTCCAATTATCAACTACTCTTACACTGAAAAAGTATTTCCTTACATCCTGCAAAGAAGTTTTCTTACCAAGCTTCAAACTATGACCTCTAGTTCTAGAGCCAGCCATATCGAAATATCGATCCCTATCCACTCTATCATAACCATGAAGGAATTTAAAGACTGTCACCATATCCCCCCTTACTCTTCTACCTTCGAGTGATGGCAAGTCTAATTCCTTCAGCCTCTAATCATAACCGAGATTGCGTATTTCTGGCACCAGTTTCGTGGCATGTCTTTGAACTTTTTCAAGCTTAGCTATGTGCTTTTTCAAGTGCGGATTCCAAAAGGGGGCTGCATATTCGAGTTTTGGCCTCACATAGGTTACATAAATATTTCTGAACATTTCCTTGTCCATGTGCCTGAAGGCTACCCTTACATTTGATAAGAATGCATATGCTGCCCTTACTACGTCATTTATATGTATTTCTGGAGACAAATCTGCCAGTATGTTTACTCCTAGATCTCTCTCATTTTCTGTCTCTTGAAGTTGTACTCCAGCCACCGAGTAGTCAAGCGTGGGCCTTCTTGCACTTTTACCCATTCTCATTACCTTACATTTTGAGGTATTGAATTTCATTAGCCACTTTTCTGACCACTCATGCAGATTATTTAGATCCTCCTGAAGTTCTCTACCATTGTTCTCGTTTTTTACTTTCTTCACAATCTTTGCATCATCTGCAAACATATTCATGAATGAATTTACAGACTCTGGTAGGTCATTTACATATACAAGGAACAAAAGTGGCCCTAAAACTGAACCCTGTGGAACTCCACTACTAACTCTTCTCCATTCAGACACTGAGTGTCTTACTCTAACCCTCTGTTCCCTTCCTTCTAAGTAAGTTTTTATCCATTCCAAAACATTTCCACCTATTCTAGCCATTGAGTGCAGCTTCCTAATAAGTCTCCCATGTGGAACAGTGTCAAACGCTTTCTGGAAGTCTAGGAATATGCAATCTGCATATTGCAGTGTGTGTGTGTGTGTGTGTGTGTGTGTGTGTGTGTGTGTGTGTGTGGGTGTGTACTTACCTAATTGAACTTACCTAATTGTGCTTACAGGAAAGAGCCCAAAGCTCGTATATTCCCGTCTCCTGATCGGTTCCATTTTATACTTAGTGATACTTATCATACCTGACCTTAAAACTACGGATTGAGATAGCATTAACTACCTCCTTGCTTAGCGAATTCCAATTATCAACTACCCTTACACTGAAAAAGTATTTCCTTACATCCTGCAAAGAAGTTTTCTTACGAAGCTTGAAATTATGACCTCTAGTTCTAGAGCCAGCCATATCAAAATATCGATCCCTATCCACTTTATCATAACCATGAAGGAATTTAAAGACTGTCACCATATCCCCCCTCAATCTTCTAGCTTCGGGTGATGGTAAGTCTAATTCCCCCAGCCTCTCATTATAACTGAGATTGTGTGTGTGTGTATGTGTGTGTGTGTGTGTGTGTGTGTGTGTGTGTGTGTGTGTGTGTGTGTGTGTGTGTGTGTGTGTGTGTGTGTGTAGTTCTGTGTGTGTTAATGTGTGTGTTTAGTCAAAACAAACTGAAGCAACAGAAAACTATGAGTATCATCTCCAGTTCTGTTTTGTACTTTTTCTTGTTCTGCCAGGAATGTGGCATGATAAAGGAGTCTGTTTAGACTTTGCATATTAGGAATGTGGCATGATAAAGGAGTCTATTCAGTCTTAGCATATTAGGAATGTGACATTGATAATAGTGTGTGTTTAGACTTAGCATATTAGGAATGTGGCATGATAATAGAGTGTGTTTAGACTTAGCATAATAGGAGAGTGGTATGAATGGAGTGTATTTAGACTTACCCTATTAGCAATGTAACATGATAAAGGAGCATTTAGACTTAGCATATTAGGGCAACAAAGAAAATAAAATTTGTAATATCAATATTTTTTTTGCTTCAGTCTTTATATATAAAATACTACTATGGTATTTTGAATTTTGATTTTAATTACTACCGACACTAGAAGGGTAGGTAAAAGGTGGATCAGAATCCTCATTTTCAGTGGCTTTCACAGGTCCGGTATAAAAAAGATAATCTTTTGAAATAGGAACGGATCAACAATTATTCTCTCTCTCTCTCTCTCTCTCTCTCTCTCTCTCTCTCTCTCTCTCTCTCTCTCTCTCTCTCTCTCTCTCTCTCTCTCTCTCTCTCTCTCTGCGTTAACAATTTCGTTGGTGGGTCAAATATTCTCCGTGAACTGCGTCATCTTTCATTTCATTCTGGATATCTAGAAAAAAAAAACCACCACTGACATATTAACTTCTTCTTGACTTTCATAATTATGCATTAAATATATTATTTGTTCAGTTTCCTTTCCCACGCACAAAAAGCGCATGTGCACATGCACGCCAGTGTATATTCAAGCAGTATTTATTGCTAAATGTATGTCGTAAAATAATTGAATGCATGTCAAGGAATTTTAAGCTCCGTTGGCAAATTTTAAGTAATTGATTTTTTTATGAGACAAAAATGAAGTTGGTTTCATGTGTGTCTTGTCAGTTTTATTTCATATTATATATATATCACTACAAATTGAAAATGGAAAAAGCCATTGTTGTCAACCATTCTTCGTTTTGATTAGACCGGAGAAGAGGAAGGCATTTCTTACTCTTTAGAAATCCACCCTAAGTATAAGTATGCAAGAGACCACTTTATACAAACTACATTTAATGCTATGTATTGTTGAGACACATTTGACCTTCAGCTAAAGGCTCCTATTTGTGTGCAATTGTCTCCTAAGAATTCGATAATGCAAAGAAAAGGAACATTGTATTACTTTAGGCAATCCAAGTGAACGGTAATATATACTCAAATGGGATAAAATAAAAATTCATTAAAATCAAATAATTGCAATTAAAAGAGAATTATGCTCTTTTAGAGACAATCATAATAACGTATAACCTAGATTTGCTCCTCTGTCAAGGTATTCTTATATATATATATATATATATATATATATATATATATATATATATATATATATATATATATATATATATATATATATATATATATATATATTATATATATATATAACCAAATAGCACATTACATATGTGAAAACATGAAACATTTTTTTACCCCAACCGGGACTCGAACCTAGGACTTATGATTACTAAGTCAAGGCGCTACCACTACACCACAGAAGGTTAAAAGGAACCCAACCTTATAGCTTATGTCTGCTATACTTAGGAATGAACGCATTCTAACTGAATGCCATTATGTTCACATTACAGATTCCCCAACCTCACTTCCGGCCTCATTTCAGCATTTAATTCGATTCCCAATCTCATTCGAACCATGAAATAACCAAATAGCACATTACATATGTGAAAACATGAATCATTTTTTTTTACCCCGACCGGGACTCGAACCTAGGACTTATGATTACTAAGTCAAGGCGCTACCACTACACCACAGAAGGTTAAAAGGAACCCAACCTTATAGCTTATATCTGCTATACTTAGGAATGAACGCATTCTAACTGAATGCCACTATGTTCATATTACAGATTCCCCAACCTCACTCGTGGCCTCATTTCAGCATTTAATTCGATTCCCAATCTCATTCTGGCCATGAAATAACCAAATAGCACATTACATATGTGAAAACATGAATCATTTTTTTTTACCCCGACCGGGACTCGAACCTAGGACTTATGATTACTAAGTCAAGGCGCTACCACTACACCACAGAAGGTTAAAAGGAACCCAACCTTATAGCTTATATCTGCTATACTTAGGAATGAACGCATTCTAACTGAATGCCACTATGTTCATATCACAGATTCCCCAACCACACTCGTGGCCTCATTTCAGCATTTAATTCGATTCCCAATCTCATTCGGGCCATGAAATAACCAAATAGCACATTACATATGTGAAAACATGAATCATTTTTTTACCCCGACCGGGACTAAGTCAAGGCGCTACCACTACACCACAGAAGGTTAAAAGGAACCCAACCTTATAGCTTATATCTGCTATACTTAGGAATGAACGCATTCTAACTGAATGCCACTATGTTCATATTACAGATTCCCCAACCTCACTCGTGGCCTCATTTCAGCATTTTTTTACCCCGATGGGGACAAAGTCAAGGCTCTACCACTACACCACAGAAGGTTAAAAGGAACCCAACCTTATAGCTTATATCTGCTATACTTAGGAATGAACGCATTCTAACTGAATGCCACTATGTTCATATTACAGATTCCCCAACCTCACTCGTGGCCTCATTTCAGCATTTAATTCGATTCCCAATCTCATTCGGGCCATGAAATAACCAAATAGCACATTACATATGTGAAAACATGAATCATTTTTTTACCCCGACCGGGACTCGAACCTAGGACTTATGATTACTAAGTCAAGGCGCTACCACTACACCACAGAAGGTTAAAAGGAACCCAACCTTATAGCTTATATCTGCTATACTTAGGAATGAACGCATTCTAACTGAATGCCACTATGTTCATATTACAGATTCCCCAACCTCACTCGTGGCCTCATTTCAGCATTTAATTCGATTCCCAATCTCATTCGGGCCATGAAATAACTAAATAGCACATTACATATGTGAAAACATGAATCATTTTTTTTTACCCCGACCGGGACTCGAACCTAGGACTTATGATTACTAAGTCAAGGCGCTACCACTACACCACAGAAGGTTAAAAGGAACCCAACCTTATAGCTTATATCTGCTATACTTAGGAATGAACGCATTCTAACTGAATGCCACTATGTTCATATTACAGATTCCCCAACCTCACTCGTGGCCTCATTTCAGCATTTAATTCGATTCCCAATCTCATTCGGGCCATGAAATAACCAAATAGCACATTACATATGTGAAAACATGAATCATTTTTTTTTTACCCCGACCGGGACTCGAACCTAGGACTTATGATTACTAAGTCAAGGCGCTACCACTACACCACAGAAGGTTAAAAGGAACCCAACCTTATAGCTTATATCTGCTATACTTAGGAATGAACGCATTCTAACTGAATGCCTTTATGTTCATATTACAGATTCCCCAACCTCACTCGTGGCCTCATTTCAGCAATTAATTCGATTCCCAATCTCATTCGGGCCATGAAATAACCAAATAGCACATTACATATGTGAAAACATGAATCATTTATATATATATATATATATATATATATATATATATATATATATATATATATATATATATATATATATATATATATATATATATATATATATATATATATATATATATATATATATATATATATATATATATATATATATATATATATATATATATATATTGTTTAATAAGATATATGTAGCTCTCGCATTATTCTCGTATTTTTCAATATTTGCAGACACATTTATATTCAAATTTTCTCACTTTCTAATTCAACTGTAGGCTTACTGTATTCTGTGTTCGTAAATACAATGTGATTTCTTTTTTTTTTTACGTTTCTTGCCTGATGAAACATCACCTCTCATTGTTTGTTTCCTACACGGGAATGACACTCGGAAAACCATCTCATCAACAACAGCACCCATTGTTCTATTGTTAACAGTGTCCTAGTAGCATTATTATTATTATTTTTATTATTATTATTATTATTATTATTATTATTATTATTATTATTATTATTATTATTATTATTATTGTTGTTATTATTATTATTATTATTATTATTATTATTATTATTATTATTATTATTATTATTATTATTATTATTATTATTATTATTATTATTATTTTTATTATTATTATTATTAATATTGTTATTATCATTATTATTATTATTATTATTATTATTATTATTATTATTATTATTATTATCATTATTATTATTATTATTATTATTATTATTATTATTATTATTATTATTATTATTATTATTATTTTTCTTTATTACATACTTCCTCAATTTCATTATTAGTATTTTATACACTTCATTTAAGGCACTTAAGACCTTGCAAATCCTTTTGTATCACTAGGTGCAAAAGCGAGGTAGAGAGAAGAATTTACACAATTTGTGCTCCACTGAGATTTTCATAAATATGCAAGTTTTATTCTAATTCTGACTTGTCTTATAGGGACTTCAAAACGATTTCTCAAATATGATGCATAATATTTTTGAAGTAACTCTACAGCGAAGTTGAAGAAAAAGTGAATGATCGAAATGAATGTTTGAAAATATTTTGTCTTTTAATATACTGCATCTAGTTGTCCTTTCACTCTTGCAAGCTCCTTGATGACTGTCAGAAATATATATTGATTATCTGAAGTATTCTAGCCTTTGACGAAGAAATGCATGATGTCCATGCAAAGTAATGTCTTTTTGTTCTACAGTTGCTTACCGCATACAAATATCAACTAGTAACAATATTTACTCCTAAAGTATTTTTGTTTACTGCTTGTAACAGTGCTTGCTAAGCAGTGAAAGAGAGCAGTAGTATAACCTTTGCCTTTTCGAAGATATGATTATAATTCGTAAATTATAATCTTAAGACCACAGAAAAGCTTAATATAAGTTTATAATTTTATCGGTAGACTTTGATTACTATTGAAGAGGAATACATCGCCATGGTAAATATACACCACTTTCTTAGTTTTTTTTTGAAATTTAGTGGAATAACGCACTAAGAATAAGCAGTATAAGCATTTTGCAAAGGAGAGAGTGACTTAATATCTACATACAGCCTCTTTTGGTGATATAATGCATATCAGCTAAATTATTAGCTTACTCTATTTACTTGAAGGAGGGGAAATTTACATATATTTGCATTCTCACATAAAATTTCTTGGACCTCAAGACTACATTTGAAAGATTGTTTTCTTTTTGCTCTATCCGAATCAGAATATGAGATGAGTACTTTGACATATAGAAAAAAATATATAAAACAACCTACCTATTGCCTGGACGTCTTCTATAGCTAAAGTTTTCGAAACTTTGCTCAATGGTCACGTCTTGAAACCCCTTATATCTAACTCACTCATCACCGATCACCAATACGGCTTCCGCATAGCATGATCCACTGGTTACCTCATGTCCTATCTTACTCATGTATAGTCATCTTCTCTGAGGAGCTATGGGGAATATTTTGTCGTCGCCCTTGATATCTCTAAGGTTTTTGACAGAGTCTGGCACAAGGTTCTGTTGGTCAAACTCCCTGCCTATGGCTTTGCCCCTTCCCTTTGTTCTCTGATTTCCAGTTTTCTTCCCGACCGCTTTATATCTGTAGTTGTTGACGGTACAACATCTAGCTCATTCCCTGTTACCAGCGGTCTTCCACAGGGCTCTGTTATTTCTCCTACTCTGTTCCTTCTCTTAATCAATGATCTTCGACAATCCCCATCTTCCTCTCTTCTTCACGCCTTTGACGACGATTCTGACCTTCACTTTTCCTCTGCCTTTTCTTCACACCCTTCATCTGATACTCGTCATCCCTCTCATACCACTATATTTTTTACCCTCAACTTTTCATTGGTTTTGAGGACAATAGGGTTATCTGGAGGAGAAAAAGATAAAGAGATAGCCAGAAACAGTCTTGGAAGCATTAGATCTAACAAAATTTTGTTAGATCTAATGCTTCCAAGACTGTTTCTGGCTATCTCTTTATCTTTTTCTCCTCCAGATAACCCTATTGTCCTCAAAACCAATGAAAAGTACCCTCTTAATTCTATTAACATATTAGGAATCCATATTGCCTCTAACTTGTCTTGGATGAATCATATAATCCAAATTTCTAGATCGGCATCCAAAATGCTGGGGGTTCTGTTTCATTTTCATCATTACTTTTCCTCTTTGCAGTAACTTAAAATCTATAAAGGTCTCATCCATCCGTGCTTAGAATACTGCTCACACATCTGGGGTGCTTCTTTTTATACTTTTCTCCTTAAATGGGTTGAATCTAAGGCAGTCAGACTCATTAATGATCTTTTTCTTAAGAACGAATTGCCTCCCTCTAATAATTTAGCTGATATGCATTATATCACCAAAAGAGGCTGTATGTAGATATTAAGTCACTCTCTCCTTTGCAAAATGCTTATACTGCTTATTCTTAGTGCGTTATTCCACTAAATTTCAAAAAAAAACTAAGAAAGTGGTGTATATTTACCATGGCGATGTATTCCTCTTCAATAGTAATCAAAGTATACCGATAAAATTATAAACTTATATTAAGCTTTTCTGTGGTCTTAAGATTATAATTTACGAATTATAATCATATCTTCGATAAGGCAAAGGTTATACTACTGCTCTGTTTCACTGCTTAGCAAGCACTGTTACAAGCAGTAAACAAAAATACTTTAGGAGTAAATATTGTTACTAGTTGATATTTGTATGCGGTAAGCAACTGTAGAACAAAAAGACATTACTTTGCATGGACATCATGCATTTTTTCATCAAAGGCTAGAATACTTCAGATAATCAGTATATATTTCTTACAGTCATCAAGGAGCTTGCAAGAGTGAAAGGATAACTAGATGCAGTATATTAAAAGACAAAATATTTTCAAACATTCATTTCGATCATTCACTTTTTCTTCAACTTCGCTGTAGAGTTACTTCAAAAATATTATGCATCATATTTGAGAAATCATTTTGAAGTCCCTAAAAGACAAGTCAGAATTAGAATAAAACTTGCATATTTATGAAAATCTCAGTGGAGCACAAATTGTGTAAATTCTTCTCTCTACCTCGCTTTTGCACCCAGTGATACAAAAGGATTTGCAAGGTCTTAAGTGCCTTAAATGAAGTGTATAAAATACTAATAATGAAATTGAGGAAGTATGTAATAAAGAAAAATAATAATAATAATAATAATAATAATAATAATAATAATAATAATAATAATAATAATAATAATAATAATAATAATAATAATAATAACAATATTAATAATAATAATAATAATAATAATAATAATAATAATAATAATAATAATAATAATAATAATAATAATAATAATAATAATAATAATAATAACAATAATAATAATAATAATAATAATAATAATAATAATAATAATAATAATAATAATAATAATAATAATAATAGTAATAATAATAATAATAATAATAATAATAATGCTACTAGGACACTGTTAACAATAGAACAATGGGTGCTGTCGTTGATGAGATGGTTTTCCGAGTGTCATTCCCGTGTAGGAAACAAACAATGAGAGGTGATGTTTCATCAGGCAAGAAACGTAAAAAAAAAAAAGAAATCACATTGTATTTACGAACACAGAATACAGTAAGCCTACAGTTGAATTAGAAAGTGAGATAATTTGAATATAAATGTGTCTGCAAATATTGAAAAATACGAGAATAATGCGAGAGCTACATATATCTTATTAAACAATATATATATATATATATATATATATATATTATATATATATATATATATATATATATATATATATATATATATATATATATATTATATATATATATATAAATGATTCATGTTTTCACATATGTAATGTGCTATTTGGTTATTTCATGGCCCGAATGAGATTGGGAATCGAATTAAATGCTGAAATGAGGCCACGAGTGAGGTTGGGGAATCTGTAATATGAACATAGTGGCATTCAGTTAGAATGCGTTCATTCCTAAGTATAGCAGATATAAGCTATAAGGTTGGGTTCCTTTTAACCTTCTGTGGTGTAGTGGTAGTGCCTTGACTTAGTAATCATAAGTCCTAGGTTCGAGTCCCGGTCGGGGTAAAAAAATGATTCATGTTTTCACATATGTAATGTGCTATTTGGTTATTGCATGGCCCGAATGAGATTGGGAATCGAATTAAATGCTGAAATGAGGCCACGAGTGAGGTTGGGGAATCTGTAATATGAACATAGTGGCATTCAGTTAGAATGCGTTCATTCCTAAGTATAGCAGATATAAACTATAAGGTTGGGTTCCTTTTAACCTTCTGTGGTGTAGTGGTAGCGCCTTGACTTAGTAATCATAAGTCCTAGGTTCGAGTCCCGGTCGGGGTAAAAAAATGATTCATGTTTTCACATATGTAATGTGCTATTTGGTTATATATATATATATATATATATATATATATATATATATATATATATATATATATATATATATATATATATATATATATATATATATATATATATATATATATATATATATATATATATATATATATATATATATATAAGAATATCTTGACAGAGGAGCAAATCTAGGTTATACGTTATTATGATTGTCTCTAAAAGAGCATAATTCTCTTTTAATTGCAATTATTTGATTTTAATGAATTTTTATTTTATCCCATTTGAGTATATATTACCGTTCACTTGGATTGCCTAAAGTAATACAATGTTCCTTTTCTTTTCATTATCGAATTCTTAGGAGACAATTGCACACAAATAGGAGCCTTTAGCTGAAGGTCAAATGTGTCTCAACAATACATAGCATTAAATGTAGATTTTATAAAGTGGTCTCTTGCATACTTATACTTAGGGTGGATTTCTAAAGAGTAAGAAATGCCTTCCTCTTCTCCGGTCTAATCAAAACGAAGAATGGTTGACAACAATGGCTTTTTCCATTTTCAATTTGTAGTGATATATAAATAATATGCAATAAAACTGACAAGACACAGACGAAACCAACTTCATATTCGTCTCATAAAAAAGCAATTACTTAAAATTTGCCAACGGAGCTTAAAATTCCTTGACATGCAATCAAGTATTTTACGACATACATTTAGCAATATATACTGCTTGAATATACACTGGCGTGCATGTGCACATGCGCTTTTTGTGCGTGGGAAAGGAAACTGAACAAATAATATATTTAATGAATAATTATGAAAGCCAAAAAGAAGTCATAGTCATAATCATAGATTTTATTGCCAAATATTTATAATACATAGATGAATAAATATGTACATTATATTCAGAGGCACTAGCCTGCTGAGCAAGAGCTCCTTGGCAGGCAGTTTAATATACATTTCACATAATTTAAAGTATGACGGCAATAGTTAACAAAAGCTCCAATATAGCAATCTCATACTTATCTTGTAATAAAACAAAACAGTAGCCTGACTTTAACCTTGACATGATAATACACCTTTACTGTATTAATTATTAATCAACAGCTGCTTGATTTTGCCTAGTAAATAAATGCCCTTTGAGTTTCTTTTTAAATAAAGTTGTGCCAGTTATTGTTTTTAAATCTTCTGGTAATGCATTCCAACATTTTGGGCCAAAACAGTGAATAGAAAATTTGTACAAGGTTGTTCTTGTCTGTGGACATATCAAATTTATAAATCTAAATAATTTTCTGTTATCATTAACATCACTATGTATAATAATAAGATAGAAATATTGTATCATGTAATTAAATTTAAACAAGTTTAGCTCCTAGAATAAAGGGGAAGTTGAGTCATATTTTCCACTATATGTAATCGTTCTGATCAGTCTTTTCTGAGTTACAAATACATCCCTTACAATTGACGGCCAAGTACAACCCCAGATGGACAAACAGTATATAATATGAGGATAACACAGGGAATAGTATATGCTTTTTAAGGCCTAGTTTGTCAGGTTTTGGCGAATTTTATACAAAATTCCACACGTCTTGGACAGTTTTGAGCAGACAGATTGAATATGATATTTCCAACTTAAATTTTCATCAATAATTACTCCCAAAAATTTCTTACAAACAACTCTTTTACCTTCATACCCATTCATATTAACTTGACTAATATTGTGTACTACAGATCTATTTTGAAATAAGATATAGTCAGTTTTGGAAACATTTAGCTTTAATATATTAACAGGGACCCAGTTGTTAATTTTTCTATTCACTATTTAAAACAGAATGCAGGTGGTCAAGGTTATTATCACGCAAGAGAAGGTTGGTGTCATCTGCATAAAGAATATATTTGAATTTATTACTGGCATTGGAAAATTCATTTATATAGACTAGAAATAACAATGGGCCCAGTATTGATCTCTGTGGTACTCCCCTCTCAATAGTTTGCAACAAAGATGCTTTCCCATTACAATATACGGCTTGTTTTCTATTTTTCAAGTAGCTCTTAAATAACTGTAATGGTGTTCCCCTAACACCCACACAAGTTAGTTTTTCTATTAGTATATCATGGTCATGAGTCAAATGCTTTGGACAAGTCTAGGAAAACTCCTGCAACAAAGTTTTTATTTTCCAAATTTTGATAAACATCACTTGTAAAGTTCATTATTGCTTTTTCAGTGGTCTTATTATTACGGAATCCGTATTGCTTTTCGGATAATAGGTTGAACTTTTCAAGGAATTCTTTAAGTCTGTGAACAATCGCTTTTTCAAACACTTTACTTAAGGATGGTAAGATTGATATAGGTCTACAGCTATTTTCATCATCTACAGTGCCTGACTTAAATATAGGTATTACTTTCGAACTTTTTAGTTTCTCTGGAAAACATCCTTGCTGAAAAGATAGATTGATTATGTGGGTAAGTGGGGTACCAATGTAATGGGCAGTGACCTGAAGTAGTTTTGATGGAATTTCATCATATCCCGACGCTATATTTGGTTTTAAGGTTTTTATATATTTAGTGACTTCCTCCCTTGTTACAGGATACAAGTAAAACGAAAAGGCTGGTGGATTATTAAGAAACTGTCTGTGTGAGTTTTGTTGCACATTTTGTTCTTCCTGTGTTGGTTGTGCTATAGTTAAGAAATTATTATTAAAGAAATTAGCAGTGTGGTCATTATCATTTTTTAATTTGATTGCCTTTGAATGATTAATTTGTTTTCGTCCCATTAGGCTGTTTATTGTATTCCAGGTGGCCTTGCTGTTTCCTTGTTCCTTCTTAAGCTTATCCTGAAAATATCTATTTTTTGCAGCTCGGAGTAGTGTTACTAATTTGTTCCTGTAAGCTTTATATCTGGTTCCAAAAGACAAAGGCCATTTTGATGCAAGCCTTTCTAATAGGTGTTTTTCTTTGATACTATTCTTTAATCCTGCAGTTATGTGTGGGCATCTGTTGTTTTTATTATTTACAGTCGATTTTCTTAGAGGAAAGCAGTCTAGGAATTCATCTCTAATTGTACAGTGAAATTTATTAAAGGCTTCATTTGCATTATTTAGGTCTATGATATGTTGCCATTTTTCATGTGATATATCTCTAGTAAATTTAGCTATGTTATCATCAGAGTAATGTCTTTTTTCTACATATGCATCAAATTTATGTTCTTTTTTAAACTGGGAGTATACTGCGAAATGATCTGTTATGTCGGTGTACACTATGTAATTACTTATATTGTCTTCAAGATTTGTGGTCCAGATATGATCGATTAGAGATGCACTATTTTCAGTTACTCTCGTAGGTTTAGTAGCTATTGGAAAGCAGCCACGTGAATACATTAAGTTTTTAAAATCAGTTACTCTTTGATAATATATTTTGAACAAATCTAAGTTCCAATCACCGAATAAATAAATAATTTTGTACTTTTTTCTTGCTGCAAAATCAAATACTTTCAGTAAAGCTTCAAGGAATTCAGGCATGTTCCGCTTTGGTGATCTATATACAGATGCAAAGAA
>JAXCGZ010013313.1:45000-97500 GCA_037179515.1 Halocaridina rubra | reverse complement strand
AAAATCATTTTGGTATATGCATTTAGCATAAGCATATTTCAGATGTTCTGTTGAGCAAAATCAAGTTACTTTAACGCATAAATATTGTACTTTTATCTGCAACAGAGAGCCTATCAAATGCAAGCATTAGTTGGCAGCATAACTCAGTGTCAATCAGTTAAACAAATGATTCCTTGGTGATCGCTCCTTCTTTTACTTATCTAACTTTTCATATTAGATCATGATGCATCTTCATTCATCCGTGATACTATTTCTCAGTCACATAAATAAAAAATAAAAAATATATATATCTCGCCCTCAATCAATATTCACCCAGAGAATGGAGAACTTTCTACTTTCCATGAAAAGAGAGAGAGAGAGAGAGAGGAAGAAAAAGTTGTGGAACCAAAACAAACCACTGATTGAGTTTGCTGAGGACCCGCAGTGGGATATCAAAGTCAATTAATTCATAAAGAACAATTTTCCGCCATGTTTTCACATATTTCCAGGAATATTAAAGGCTTCGAGCTGAAATAATTTGAGAGAGAGAGAGAGAGAGAGAGAGAGAGAGAGAGAGAGAGAGAGAGAGAGAGAGAGAGAGAGAGAGAGAGAGAGAGAGAGGAGAGAGAGAGAGAGAGAGAGAGAGAGAGAGAGAGAGAGAGAGAGAGAGAGAGAGAGAGATTGTCTTTTGATGACACTTATTTCTTTGTAAGATTTATTTGTGATATATATGATCAACTTCTTTTCTCATGTCTTATAATATTCCAGTTTGCTATGGGCTAATTCTAAGTGGCTGAAACCAGTCTTGGCAAGTTGATGAAGGTCACTTGAGCAGTTCAATCCGGTCAGAGTGTATTCAAATGACAAACAAGTCGGATCATAGATCTTGTTCAGTAGTGATTAATTTATATCTTTTTTTTTGAGTGGGGTAAGTGTATCTTGTGTACGTTTTAATGCTATTGATACAAGTGTGTTTAGAATCTTGTTCTTCAGCTCGAAAAATTCTGAGGATGCTGAAAGGTAAGCGATTTTACATATATCACTTTACATAACAACCTAGATCAAATAAGTACTTTTTGTTTTTTTCTTGAAAGAATTGGGAGTGATGGTTTTCATTATGTTTGTAAATACCAATTGGCAGCCCTTGTTCTTCCTTTCACATAGTTCGTTTAGAACTGAAGTGTATTGCGAGTTCAGTATCTCTAATCATATTTTAATGAGTGATTTATTACTTTTCTCACCATTTTGTCAGTGAAAATCGCTTTGAATCCCAATATTCCTGTTGATACAGTTGTGTTACATAGAGGTAATCGCTGCGTGCATTTTCTCTAGTAAAAGTATAAATGTGAGAAGTGCTATTGTTGAAGCATGATTAATAATTATTCCCATCGAATATAGACTGCATGTCCTATTGGAACTCCATTTTCTCTTTACACATTACTTTGATTATAATAGTTAAGTTAGTATCTATGATATATTGAATTTTTTTTGGGTAAAGCATACATGTAAGGAGTGCTTTTCCAAAATTGAAGATTTTATGCATTTTAAAGGTAAAATATATCTTAAACTTCATTGTGAGCTTTCGTTATATCATCTTAATGTTAGTAATGCAATTAATTTCTTTTTTATAATTACGACTGATGTACTCATTATATGTTTACTTTAGCTGTTCTAATATTGAATAATATATATATATATATATATATATATATATATATATATATATATATATATATATATATATATATATATATATATATATATATATGAGATATAGAGAGAGAGAGAGAGAGAGAGAGAGAGAGAGAGAGAGAGAGAGAGAGAGAGAGAGAGAGAGAGAGAGAGAGAGAGAGAGAGAGAGAGAGAGAGAGAGAGAGATTATTATTTATTATTATTTTATTAATTTATTGCGCCAAGGCGTCAGACATTACATGAGTTCATACAAATAATGCTTCAAATGGATATAAAACCAAGAATTGAACATGGTTTACAGGGAGGTGTACATATTGATAAAACATTGCTGCATACTAACACACAACTCACAGAATGGCAGCACAGAGTACATTATATGCAAAAGTAAAGCTCAGAGAAACGCAGAATGCACAAACAGAATTATATAGCAACATACAGAAAATATATGTATAATTCAATATAATTAATGGCCACCAAAGTGAGGAAAACGAGCAAGAATAACATCAAGGTTGTCATCATTAAGTAAAAATGAGCAGATCTGTATTAAGTTCTGACCTCGTGGTAAAACATCTCTCACTGCGGGGCACTGAAGACAATAGTGGTCAAGAGTGTTAGCATTAGTTCGGTCGCATAATGTACAGGAGGTGTACTGTGGCATATCTAGAGTCTGGGAGACCTGCCATAAAGGCCGATACCCCATTCTGAGCCGAGCACTAACTACATTGTTTTTCCGCACCATTAACCCGCGTCTGCGATACTTGTAGCGACTGTGAAGGAAGTGATCATGGTGCTGTATGGACACACTGTTGGCCCTCTCCGTGTCGCTGCGCTGGACCGTCATGGCAAACCCAGCTGAGTAGATGATGTTACGTAGGCATCGGAGGGAGGGCTCAGCGTCCACAGCATGCCCATCCAGCATACAGGCCGCCTTGGCAAGACGATCAGCTGTGTCGTTGCCAGTCAGCCCAATGTGGGATGGAGTCCACACAAATGACACAACAAGAGAAGCATCCCGAGCGGCTGCGAGGCGACATAGTATATTTCCCACAGCACGGTCACAGATAGGTCTTGGCGAGGATAGGGCTTGTAGGGCCGATTGGGAGTCACAAATTATTACCCCATTCACTCGTCGTCGAACAAGGAGAGTCACGGCATCCAAGATGGCATTCAGTTCACAGTAGGTGGAGCTCGACGAGGTGGGTAGTCTACGGCCAATCCATGAATCAGCCGGCACAGGCGGCTCCATGGCGGGGGAAAACACAGCACATGCCGCCCTCCTATCTGCTTGCACAGAACCATCAACATAGACGTGGTGTGCTGCAGGGACAGACGTGGATACATCAGCGATAGTCTCCAGAGCTAACTGTCTCTGCAAGGGGGGATAGACATCCTTCGAGGTCGGTGTATATGTGACAGCGGGGAGGGGGACACGCCAGGGTGGTAAATCTGGGACAGCCGCCTGCACTGGCAGGTCGATGTCAAGGCCATGGAGAATGTCACTCACCACCCTGATAAGGTTATGACCTCCTGCTCGAAGTGGGAGCCTGGGTGCGTCTGGATCAAGGGACGTCCTCATGACAGCAGAGAAGTACGGAGCAAGAAAGGGGTAGTGAAGACACTTAACAGTAAAATAGGACACATTGGCATAAATCCTCTCCACAAGAGGGGGTAAGTTGAGCTCCAACTGCATACTCACAATACGGGTAGAGAGAGAACATCCCAAGATAAATCTCATGACTCGATTCTGGAACTTTTCAAGTGGCTCGAGAGCTGGTTTAGGAAGTTGACACAAGGCAGGAGACAGATAGTCAACCACTGACCGAAGTAGTAGGATGTAGAGGGTCCTCGCCACTGGGATGGAGACTCCTGCAGCATTGTTGGCAAGCCACTTGACAGGTGCAAAGCGGGGCTCCAGACGGTCAAGAAGGCTCTTCACAAAGGGATGAATTCGTTGACGAGCAGGTATAGCTGGGGTGATCCGGACAGGTGCACCTAAATACGTGTACTGTGTGCAGTGAGGGATGACATTATCACCCATGGCGAATGCGGGCAGTGCTCTGCAGTTGCGTGAAGTAAAAATCCTGCTTTTTTCTGGGGAGATAATAAGGCCACAGGAGGTAGCAGACACGTAAAAGTCATGGAGCATGTACTGAAGGTCGTGAGTTGAGGTCGTGTGGATGCATATGTCGTCCGCATAGCAGGTAACTGTAGTACCGGGGATGACAGGAAGGAGGGAGAGTAGACGATGCATAAGGATATTGAGTAGAAAAGGACTTAGCACACCCCCCTGAGGAGTACCCAGTTCAAACCGTTCATAGGAGCTATACGACCCTTTAAAAAGGACGCTTGATGTTCTGTTGCAGAGATATCCCCGTATCCATTTCAGTATGTTCCCCCGAACTCCAAAGTCCACCAGCTGGTCAAGAATAATTTCCTTGTTGGCTATATCGAAGGCAGATTTGAGGTCCAGGAAGGCGACCACACTGGTGGGAGAAAGACGGGTGTAGAGTTCAGCGAGGCAGTGATGTGTGCTCCATTGTGGGAGGAAACCATAAAGACTGGGGGAGAGTTTATCCTGTAGACGGTGCATGAGCCGGGCAAGAAGGATGCGTTCAAACACTTTGCTGAAGCAGGAGGTGAGGGAGATAGGCCTAAATTTGTCGGTTCCAGGTTTTGGTAGAGGAATAATAGTGCTTCTGGTCCAGGCAGAGGGCACATGCCCCAAGCAAAAGCAAAGATTGAAGAGGCGCAGTAGGGGGTTACCAGGAACTTTCTGAAGAAGACGGAGAACTTGATATGTAAGACCATCCTCCCCAGGGGCAGTAGCCTTAATCCTAGCAAGAGCACGTCGTAGTTCATCCTCTGTGAATGGGATGTCATCCTCTTCATCCGTCTGTAGTAATGCACCCATTAGGCGGAGGTTACGAACACTGCGGTGGGTGGAGAGTGCCTCTTGAACGTTCCCGGGAAGGTTGCAAGTTTGTGACTGTACTGACCAGGTAGTAATGAGGTCCTGAGCGTACTCAAGTGGACTGTGGTGTAGAGCACAGGTGGGTTTCTTCTTGACAGCCTTCCTTATAAGATGCCACATAGTCCCAGCGCTAGTCTGATGGTTAATACTATCCGTAAATTTCTGCCAATACTCCGTGTGCACACACTTCTGCAGGGCAACTAGATCATCCATCGCCAACTGATATTGGTGCAGGTGGTCAGGGGTGGGCTGTCTTTGAAAGGAGAGTCCAGCATCCACAGCTGTCCTTTCCGCCTGGGCAATACGCTGATCCAAAGTCCAGGAATGGGCCTCAGGGCGACGTGGAACGTGTGGTCTGAGAACATAATGCGTGTAGAAGTCATGTGTAGAATCCACCAGTGAGTTGTATAAGCTGTCTGGAGAAAGGAGATCAAAAGTGGGAAGGAGGTGAGAGATAAAGGAAATATAAGTGGGACAGTATTTGGGAGGGATAGAGATGCGGGTGCGGTGATGGGAGAGGGTAGCTGGAGTCTGAAGTATGGAGTATTTCAGGCTAAGGGCAACATGGTCAGAAAAGAGAGAAGGGATAGAAGAGCAGGAGACATTAGGTTCCACAAGGCCAGCTGTGAGAATGTGATCTACAGTACCCCCACGAGCGTGTGTGGCACCACCAGTATCCCAGCGGGTGAGGCGGTAGCGGCGGATGTAGTCGAGCAGAGGCTTGCCACCGAGAGAGAGAGAGAGAGAGAGAGAGAGAGAGAGAGAGAGAGAGAGAGAGAGAGAGAGAGAGAGAGAGAGAGAGAGAGAGAGAGGTAATTCAATTCTACCAGCAGCTGACATACTAAAAGTGTCTTGTCAAAGGCGATTTTTGACATTTAACATGTATGCAGTATTGATGGTTCAGAAGCTCCCAGTAGATGGTGTACGATTTCAAAACGTGAACTTAGGTTACGAAAATATCAATATATGGCACACAAGTCCAGTATTTTATTAGGTACTTACAGTATTAATATATAACTTTAGTTTTTGTAAATATCAATAAATGGCATGCAGATTAAATTTTGGACTTATTAAAAAAAAATAATGATTTTAATATTATTATAACTAAAGGTCTTATGCCCAACTGTAGGACTGGACAAGACAGCTCGATGGTGTCATCCTTCAGTTGTAGTTCCTTTCTTATGCCTATACCTGCACAGAATATTCTGCCGAAGGCTAGTCGTTTCACATCACTTTCTCTTCTACATTATCACTTCTTCTCGATCTCACGCAGTATTGAGGGGTTGGTCAGAAATAATCTTGATATTATCTGTATAAAGAAATAGACAACTTCAAGGCTGCGTCATGATCTTATATTTATAATGACGCCCCGTTTGCCCTACGCTCTACTATGCAGTCAGCACCAAATGAATGTTAAATGATTTTTTTGTACAATAAATTAAAATTTATACACGTCTCACTAAATTCTTCAAAATGTAACTTCTTCCAAATACTCCTCCTGCAAAAAAACAAACAAACAAACAAAAGCATTTATTTCCATTTTGTACAATGGTTATTCAACATTAATAGTAACTTATAAGTAGACATGTAATTAAACTAATAAATAAGAGGGTTAGACATATAGTTAAATTAAATGTAGCTTTCATAGAAAATAATAATGCTGTAATAAAAATGTTAACAATAATGTTAATAATAAAGTAGTAAGTATGCCACTAGATACAGGATCGTTATTATCGGCCTCATTTCCATATATGTTTCCTTACAATGAGAATAATTAGTTCTTAATGAGCAGCAACTATTTGTCCAAAAGAAAACTATATAGTTTGCCTTTGAAAGCTGTGAAGGAGGATGCATTTTTAAGATGCTCTGGAATATTATTCCAGAGTGTTGGCCCTTTGATAGTGATCATCTTTGAACCTGCTTCTGTGTTTGTTCTGTGAATAAAGAGCTCACTGCTCTGTCTTGTGTTGTTTCCCCTTATATCCCTGACTGTTTTTAAATCAAATAGCCAGCTAGAATAATGATGGTCCAAAATTTTGAATACAAAAACATAAATAGCATAAGCGACCTTATTTTCTGCCCCCAGCCACCCAAGTTTATTGAGAGCTGGTGTGATGTCTCTAACTCGCACACTATCCTGTTACATCTGAAGAGTCACGACGTTCCCCATCTCTCTCCCGGTGTGACACCCATAAAACTATAATAAATATCAAATTGAAAAATATATTAAGATGAAATTCTTCTTCTTCTTCTTCTTCTTCTTCTTCTTCTTCTTCTTCTTCTTCTTCTTCTTCTTCTTCTTCTTCTTCTTCTTCTTCTTCTTCTTCTTCTTCTTCTTCTTCTTCTTCTTCTTCTTCTTCTTCTTCTTCTTCTTCTTCTTCTTCTTTCTCTTCTTCTTCTCTCTTCTTCTTCTTCTTCTTCTTCTTCTTCTTCTTCTTCTTCTTCTTCTTCTTCTTCTTCTTCTTCTTCTTCTTCTTCTTCTTCTTCTTCTATGATTCATTATGTTCCTAATGCTTTTGTAACGGCACTTATCCTTTTTATTAGTCTTGATCGTTTTAATCCTTATTGCCTTAGATTATTTCACTTCGATTTTTCCTATTATTTTTTTATTCACTTATGTAGGTCTTCCTCATTTTAGTTTTTCCTCTAAATCCTTTGGTTTCTCTAACTACTCTTTTTTCCCTTAATTCTCCTCCTCTTGGTCCTTTTATTCCATTTAATCCTCTTCTTCCCATTGGTCCTCTCTGTCTTTGTTTCCAATCATATCTCTTGTTTCTTTTAATGCTCTTACTCCTCTTTTCTTCTTAATGCTCTTGTACATCTTAATCCTCTTGTTCTCGAGCTCCCCATGTCTCTTACAATCTTATTGTTATTCCTATTCTTTTCATTCCCCTTAGCCTTCTTATGTATTTTAGTTTTCTTGTTAATCTTATTTCCCCTGTTATCATATTTCTCTTAGTCTTTTTAGTTCTCTTATTCCCCTTGATCCTCTTGAACTTTATATTGCTTTTAGTTTTTTCATTCTTTTAAGTATTCCTCTTCCTGGTCCTTTTACTCATCTTGTTTTTTTTCCCTCCTAGTTTAATGACTCCTCTTATTCTCTTAGTGTTTTTGATCAAAATAATCTATTTTTCCCAATTCCTCTTAGTCTTTTTGATCTCCTCAATTATAATTTTATCTAATCCTTCATGTTCTTCCTAATCTCTTGTTCCTTGTAGATTTTTTATTTGTCTCATTCTTTTTCTTCTTAGTCCTCCTATTCATCTAGATCCTGGTAAAATATTGATTTTAAAATGTTTTCAGTCTCATTCATCCTTGTCCTCTTGTTTTTCATTCCTGTTAGTCCTCTTATTACTTTTGTTCCTCTTAATCCTCCTGTTCATATTTTTACTCATTTTCCTCTTAATCCTCCTGTTCATATTTTTACTCCTTTTTTTCTTAATCCTCCTGTTCATATATTTACTATTTTTCCTCCTAATCACCTTATTATTCTTAGTCCCTTTGCTTTTCTAAATACTCTTCTTTTTCTTTATCCTGTTAATTCTCTTGTTGCTCTTGGCCTTCTTGTTGCTCTTAATTCTTTTATTTTTCTTATTCTTCTGTCTTGTTTATATCTTTTATTTTTCTCAATTTTCTAACTTCTCTTGCTCCCCTTTGTGTTTTTGTTCTTATTTTTCTTAGTCCCCTTAGTTCTATTAATCTCTTATCTCTCTTGTACCTCTTAGTTCTCTTATGACTTACTATTCTTGCCTGTTCATTTCTCTTGTTAATTTTCTTTTGTTCTTCTTTTTCATTTTATATTTCTTGTTACTTTCATTGCTTTATATCTATCTATCTACCTTGGCTGTTTCCCCTTTTAATTTGGGGGTACCCGACATCAAAAAAAGAAAACAATGAGGGGATTACTTTGCTCTACGGGCAATGACGAGGGAGCTAGCATCCATTCAGTTGGCACTGCTGGAGTGCCACAGCCCATCCCCCGAGCTCCTCCACAGCCTGTGTCGCTTCACAACTGCCAATTCCCCTACTGCCACTACCAAAAGGCTACCTCTGTAAGATGCAGCCCCATGGTAACAGCAGATGCCCATCAGAGCTGCGTCTCAATTGCTCGCCACTCATTCCTATTCCTAGCACGCTTGCTTGCTTCTCTCATATCCATCCTCCTATCATTCAGGGCTCTCCTTACTCCGTCCATCCACCCAAACCTAGGCCTCCCTCTAGCATTTCTCCCATCAACTCTCGCATTCATCACCTTTTTCAGCAGTCTTTAATCATCCATCCTTTCCACATGGCCAAACCATCTCAGAACCTTCATATCTACTCTGGCTGCAATTTCTCTACTCACACCCGTTTTTGTTCTCACCACTTCATTCCTAACCCTTTCCAACAGATATACACCAATCATACTCCTCAGGCATTTCATCTCAAACACATTTACTTTCCATCTCTCACTTAATTTCTTACCCCATAACTCTGATCCATACATCACAGTTGGCACAACCACTTTCTCATACAAAACTTTCTTAACATTCATTTCCAACCCTCTATTCTTCATCACTCCTTTCAACGCACTCAACACTACATCCTTCATTCACTTTGTGACACACATCTGCTTCCACTCCACCATTTTCAGCTATAACAGAGCCTAAATACTTAAACTGATCAAGTTCCTAAACTGTCTCTCCATTCAACATAACATTCAATCCAACACCATCCTCATTTCTTGTACACCTCATAACCTTACTCTTTCCCACATTCACTCGCAACTTCCTTCTCTCACACACCATTCCAAATTCTTAGACTAACTGACACAGCTTCTCCTCTGAATCTGCCATAAGCACAGTATCATCTGCAAACAACAACTGCTTCAGTTCCCACTCATTATCATCCCCATCTACCAATTTCAAACCTCGACCTCGCATTCGCTCATTCAACTCTATTACGACACCATCAAATTACAAATTGAACAGCCATGGTGATATAACACATCCCTATCTCAGTCCCACACTCACTAGAAACCACTCACTCACTTCATTCCCTACCCTAACACAAGCTCTACTGCACCCATGCAAACTCTTCATTGCATGCAACAATTTGCCATTAATTCCATATAATCTCAAGACATTCCACATTGTCTCTCTAACAACTCTATCATACGCTTTCTTCAGATCCAGAAATGCAAAATACACATCCTTACTCTTAGCTAAATATTTCTCACATAACTGCCTAACTATAAAAATCTGATCTATACAACCTCTACCTCTCCTAAAACCACTCTGCACTTCCACGATCACATTTTCTGTCTTATCCCTCATCCTATTAATCATTTTCCTACCATACACTTTTCCTAACCCACTCATCAAACTTATACCCTTTAAATTACTGCATTCATACACATCTCCATTGCCTTTGTATAGGGGCACTATACAAGCAATCACCCATTCCATTGGCATCATTGACAAAATAAAGCATATATTAAACACTCTCACTAACCAATCCAATGCAGCCACACTCCTTTCTTTCAACATCTCCGCCCTCACACCATCAATTCCAGGTGCTTTGCCTGCTTTCGCTTCATACAATGCTCTTCTCACCTCCTCTATTGTAATGTCTCTCTCATTTTCATTTCCCATTACTAGCACTTGAACACCCCCCACTAACACTATAGCTGCCTCTCTATCTTCCTCAACATTCAGTGAGCACTCAAAATATTCTGCCCATCTTTTCCTTGCATCGTTCCCTCTTAATATCTGTCTACTCACATCTTTCACTGTCTCTTCCATCCTAGACCCACCCTCCCTTACTCTCTTCACTTCTTTCAAAAACTTCTTTTTATTCTCCTCATATGACGTACTAAAATCCTGTCCCCACCTAACATTTGCCAACCTCTTCTCTTCCTCTACCTTCCGCTTGGTTTCCACATTTTTCTCCCTATATCTTTCATAGTTCTCCTACTTTTACATTGAAGCCATACCTCAAAGGCCC
The DNA here is from genome assembly GCA_037179515.1 of Halocaridina rubra. NCBI lineage: Eukaryota > Metazoa > Arthropoda > Malacostraca > Decapoda > Atyidae > Halocaridina > Halocaridina rubra. The sequence goes on along the minus strand of JAXCGZ010013313.1, from coordinate 86,873 downwards.
TCTTTTTCTCTTCCACCTTCATTTTCACCCTTAAATTCCACCACTCGCTGCCCCTCCTCATGCTACCTCCAACAAACTTCTTTCCACACACATCACATGCGTGTCCCACAAAACATTCTTTCATTAACCCCACTTCCTCCTCTAACTCCCCAACCTCTCTTTCTTCCACCCTGTCATATGCCACTTTCAACCTGTCCTGATATTCCAGTCGCTTCTCTGGCTTTTTCATCTCTTCAACCTTCACCATTTCCCTTCTATATCCCCCCAGTCTATTTCCCCACTCTTTTGCTACTACCACTTTTCCTTCAACCAAAAGATGAGCAGACATCCCAGCAGCCACACCTCTAAATGCTTGCACATCTTTCACTCTACCAATCATGCCCTTTGCCACCAATTCATGATCCATCAATGCTCTTTCTTTCACTCTTCCATTTGCCACTCTCTTCCATGTATACTTATTTATTAACTTCTTCTTGAATAAAAAACTATTACCTATCTCCAACTCTTGCTTCATACACATATCTAACAGTCTCTCGCCACTCTCATTCCCATCTGGTACCCCACGCTTTCCTACAATACATTCTACCTCTCCATAACCCACTCTGGCATTCAAGTCACCCAACACAACTACATAGTTCCTTCTACTAAGACCATCCACACACCTAGTTAACTCATTCCAGAATTCATCCCATTCTTCCTCACTTCTCTCACATCCTGGCCCATACGCACTAACAAAAGCCCAACATTCCCTACCTATCCTAGCCCTCACCATCATCAGCCTAGATGACACTTCTTTCCATTCCACTACCTTATTTACCATCCATTCACTCAGCAATAATGCCACACCTTTTCTTGCTCTCCCCCTTTAATCCCAGACACCCTACCTGTCACATCACCAAATGCCACTTCTCCTTTTCCTTTCACCTTCGTCTCACACAATGCCAATACATCCATCCTCCTCCTACCATACATATATCCAATCTCACATCTTTTGCTCTCTATCGTACTACAAGCACGCACATGTAGACACCCCAAAACTAGAGTTTGGGTAGAAGTTATTCTCCCCTCTACACCCCTTCTTCTTTGACGTCTCGCAGGAAGTTAATACAAAGGGGGGGATTCCTAGTCCCCTCGCCCCGTCCACTTTTAGTCACCTTTTACGACATGCAGGGTATATGTTTGGGCTATCCTTTGTGCTTGTAATTTTTTTTAATCCTTTTATTGCTCATTAAGCCTCTGGGTTGCTAGAAATAGCAGCCTAGTACCGGTCCCAAGCCCGGAAAAATGGGGAGGGTTGGCTTCAGGAAGGGCATCCGATTGTAAAACCCTTTTGCCAAAACCCATGGATAGCAGTCAAGAGAATACCGAAAATGGCCAGGGCGTACCCCGCTCATGTGACGCACAAAGGAGCCCGACCTCTGTTGAAACTAGACGAGGGTTACCGCATCAATATGGACGGGTGCTGCTAAAGAAGCGAGTCCATACCCTGAGGATTGCTACTCTTAACATCGGTAGCATGTCTGGTAGAGGAAGAGAAGTTGCGGATTTGATGGAGAGAAGGAAGATTAACATACTGTGTGTACAAGAGACAAGATGGAAAGGAAATAAAGCGCGAGATTTGGGTGGAGGCTACAAGTTGATATACAGTGGAGAGGATGAGAGAGGAAGAAATGGAGTGGCTGTGGTGCTAGACCCCCAAACCAAGGAGGAGGTGGTGGAGGTGGTGAGGAAGAGCAGCAGGATTTTGAGGATCAAGTTGGTATATGGTCAGGAAGCAATAAATGTGATCAGCGCATATGCCCCCCAAGTTGGGTGCGATGACGCAGAGAAGGAAACGTTCTGGCAAGAAATGGACGAAGTACAGAGGGAGGTCCCGCCGGGGGAGAGGTGTGTCATGGGCGGTGACTTAAACAGGCATATAGGACATGACAACGATGGAGTGAGGCGAGTTCATGGAGGCAAAGGTACTGGAGGGAAAAACCAGGAGGGGGAGAGCGTGCTGGATTTTGCCATAGCATTTGACATGGCGATCCTGAACACGTTCTTCATGAAAAACAGCTACCGGACGTACAGGAGTGGTCCCAGAGAGAGTCAAATCGACTTCCTCCTGTATCAAAGAGAAAACATCCGAGAAGTGGAAGACTGTAAAGTACTACAAGGAGAGAGTGTGGGAACGCAGCACAGCCCAGTTGTGGCGAAGCTGGTTGTAAGAACGCGATGGACCGGAGTCGAGAGGGGAGAACCTAGGATCAAGTGTTGGAAACTCAAGGATGAGGTGGTGTGGCAGGAGTTCAAGAGGAAAGCTATACAAAGGATAGAAGAGGCGGAGGAGGTGGATCAGTGATGGAAAAGGAACAGTGAAGTGATCAGGAGTACGGCAGAGGAAGTCCTCGGAAAGTCATCTGGAAAGAAGCCGAGAAACGGAAAAGAGTCTTGGTGGTGGTCCTCAAATTGCAAAGAGAAGATAGAAAAGAAGAAAGAGATGAAGAAAGCTTACGACAAGGAAAGAACAGAGGAGCGTAAAGCTATGTTGAAATATGCAAATAAGGAGGTGAAGAGGGCTGTAGCACAGGCGCGTGCAGCAGCACTGCAGGATATGTATGAGAACCTTGAAACAAAGGAGGGACAGAAGAGAATCTATAAGTTAGCAAAAGAAAGGAACAGATCGACAAAGGACCTAACATCAATAAAGCAAATCAAGGATAAGAATGGAAGAGTGCTTACTGACCCCGACATGATTAAAATGCGGTGGAGGGACTACTACGAAGAACTTCTAAATCAGGAAAATCCAAGAATACGAAGAGGTGAAGGAGTGGGAATGGAGGGAGAGGTAGATTCTGTGAGTGAGGCGGAAGTCAGAGAAGCATTGAAGAAGATGAAAAATGGAAAGTCAGTAGGGCCAGACCAGATTCCTGCAGAGGTATGGAAGAGTTTGGGTGAAAAAGGGATACGGGTGCTGACAAAGTTCGTGAACATGGTGATGAAGGAAGAGACTATCCCGAACGAATGGAGAGATAGTATAATGGTACCGATTTTCAAAGAAATGGGAGACAGCCAAAGTTGCAACAACTATAGAGGAATTAAGCTAACATCTCACACTATGAAACTGCTGGAAAGAGTGTTGGATAAAAGGCTGAGGGAGGAGACTGAAGTTTGTAGTGAGCAGTTTGGTTTTATGAAAGGTCGAGGAAAAATGGATGCAGTATTCGCAATGAGGCAGACAATGGAAAAATATAGAGATAAGCAAAGAGGGCTGTACATGGCGTTTATTGACCTGGAAAAAGCTTATGATTGGGTCCCGAGAAGCGAGGTGTGGAGGAGTATGAGGTCGAAGGGAGTGAAGGAGAAGTATGTCAAGATAGTTCAGGACATGTACAGGGAAGCCACAACAAGTGTAAGAAGTATAGTTGGCACTACAGAGCCTCTTCAGGTGAAAGTTGGACTCCATCATGGATCAGCTCTTAGCCCCTATCTATTTAACCTTCTCATGGATGTGATGGTGGAGGAGGTGACAAAGGAGGCACCATGGAGCATGCTCTTTGCAGACGATATTGTCTTGGTCTCCGAGAGCCGTGAAGAATTGCAAGAGAGGTTGGAGCTATGGAGGGGTTTGCTGGAGGATTATGGACTGAAGGTGAGCAGACAGAAAACGGAGTACCTGGAGTGCAATGTGACACAAGGAGGCAACCTGTTCATGCAAGACCATAAGCTCCCAAAGGCGGACGCCTTCAAATACCTCGGCTCCTACGTAACGAAGGATAGAGACTTAGAGAGAGAGATTGATCATAGGATCCAGGTAGCGTGGAACAGCTGGAAGAGAACATCAGGGGTGCTATGTGACAAGAAAATCAGTGCTAGAGTGAAAGGAAAAGTGTACAAGTCAGTTGTGAGACCAGCGTTGCTGTACGGAGCAGAGACGTGGCCGGTGAAAAAGGTTCCAGAAAGGAAGATAGATGTCGCAGAAATGAGAATGCTGAGGTGGATGTGTGGGGTGACGAGGGAGGACAGGATACGAAATGACCGGATCAGAGGTACAGTGAAGGTGGTGGAGGCGTCGGCGAAAGCGCAGGAGAGGAGATTACAGTGGTTCGGTCATGTGAAGAGGAGAGAAGAAGACTACGTGGGTGTGAGAGTGATGGAGATGGACGTGCAGGGCAGACGTAGACGAGGAAGACCTAAACTACGGTGGAAGGACCGACTGAAGGAGGATCTTAGAGAGAGACAGCTGGGGGAGGATCAAGTGATGGACCGGAACCAGTGGAGACGACTCGTGAAGAGATGCGACCCCATATGAAAATGGGAATGCAAATAGAGGAAGAAGAAGATTGCTCATTAAGTTTTGTTCCTTTTAATACCCAATAATCTCTTATTTCTCTCTTTTCTTTTGCTGCTTTTACCATTCTTAATCCTCTTTTCTTCATTCTCCTTTTGATTTTTTCTGCGTCTCCACCTCTTCTCTTTCGTTTCTTGTTCCTCCTCATCTGAACTTTTTCTACTTCTCCTCTCCAATTCTCATTTTCCTCTCCTCATTCCCCATTTTTATCATTCTTCTTGTTCTACACTTCTTCCCTTTCTCTGCTTGTTTTTTTTCATTATGTGCTTCTTCGGATTCATTTTATTCCTCTTTTTCGGCCTCTTGTCTTAATTCTTCGGTTCCTCTATCTCTTTCCCCTATTGCTCCTATTCCCCTTTATTCTTTTTTTTATCCCTCTTGGTTTTTGTTGTTGTTATTTCTCTTGTTCATTAATACCTATTCCTCTAACCATCCTATTATCATTCTCCTTATTCCTCTTCACTTTATTTCTATCTCTAGGATATCCTTTCTGTGATTTCTCTTCTTTCTCTTCTGCTTCCTCTTTTTCCTCTGATGATTCTTGTTGTTCCAATTATTCCAATAATTTAGTTCTGTTTTCCAATATCTATATTTGTTCTTTTTCTCTTGTTCCTATTAATCCTCCTGTTCAACTTATCTCTCTAATTGGCCTTGTGCCTATTATATATTTTTTTGCAGTATAATTCTTTTTATATTTTTTTTATTGTTTTTCTAATTGTCATTAATTTTTCATGTATATTTTATTCCTCATGCTCCTACCATTTTGCTTAATATGTTTATATCTTCATTATACTTTTAACACTGTTATTTCTCTTATTACTGTTGTTTCCCTTATTCCTCTTAATATTCAAAAAGTGTTATTTGTCTTTGCAATAGTGTTCCCCTTTTCATTTGCTCCCACTTATATTAGGCATTCCTCTTATACTCTTGTTCTTTTTTTCACTATTTCTTCTCTTTTCTTCTTTTTCTCGTTCTCTCAATCTGCTCTTCCCCTTTCTCTCTTCTCCACTTTTACCCCTGCTCCCCTCCTACTCCTCTTCTCCTTTTCCTTTTCTCCACTATTCATCTTCTTTTCTTCCTACTCCTCTTCTTGTCCACCTCGTTTGCGTCTACTCTCTAATATTTCTTCTCATCTTTTCTTCCTACTCCTCTTCTTGCTCTGCAGCACCTATTCCTATATTATTTGTTCTCATAATCTCCTCTTCATTCTCCTTTTCTTTCTCTTCTCCTTCTTCCACTGTTTATTCACCTACACCTTCTCCTCTTCTCTTCCGCCTCTCTCCTTCTCCTCATCCTTCTTCTATTCAACCCCCCTCCCATTTTTCTCGTCTTTACAACCCCTTCTCTACCCTCCCCATCCTCTGTGCACTCTTCTTTTTCATCCTCTTTTTCTTGTCTTCCTCCTCACCTTCTATTCTTCACCTTCTTGGCCTCTTCCAGCTCTCCTTCATCTCCTCCTTTCCTCCTTCTCACCCTCCTTCCCATTGTATAAACTTCCGACACAATCCACGCTTGAACTTATATGGTAAAGTTACATGAACGAAAAATTCAGTAAAATGTTTTTAAATCTAGCTCTGAGCCATCTTATCTTCTACCTCTTCTTCTTAGCCTCCTCTTGCACCTCCACATATTTTCCTGATATTCTTTTCCTCCTTCTTCTTGGCATATTTTCTTTTTGATCTCCTCCTTTATTTTATTAGCATTGATTATATAGTGCTGAATCAGCTACCAAGAAGGACCCCACATTTTTTCAATGAAACCACAATTGTGCATTCTTCCATTTAATTCTTACATTTCAAATAGAACTTTAGAAAAATGTGGTTGTATTATTATTTCTTTTTAAAGCACAGTGCATTCTGCATGAATTCCCTTTTTATTTAGGTTCTATGTGTTATATAAAACTCATTGACGCTTTATTATTCAAAATTATTGTTTTAGTAATTGCTGACTTAGTTAACGGGAATATTTTTCACTTTATATTTAAACCTAACTCGGTTATTCATGTTTTACATTCTTAATTTCAAATAGAACTTTCAATATTGGATTTCCATTATTATTGTAAGCTGCGATACCCCGTGCATGAAGTTTCTTGATTTTTTGCTAAGACCAATTAAAACTTAAAAGATTGCAATTTTATTTAGTTTTTCTCATCGTTGTTAATATAATACTGACTCAGCTCTCTGGGATTCTCGAGAGTCTATCATGTCACTATCATTTAGTACTGACAGAGAACACTCGGGTATCTCAGAATTTGAAGACCAAGACCCTCACGAAGCAATCTCCATTCTCCTTCTTTCTCTTCTGTAACATTCTTTTTATTTCTTGTATCTTTTCTTCTGACTGTTTTTCTCTTACCTTTTTTTAGTACCTCATTGTTTTTTCTTAATCTTTTTCATTTTCATATAGTTTTCATTCTTCCATTTGTTACTGATGTCTGTCACATAAACTAGTCTCTCTCTCTCTCTCTCTCTCTCTCTCTCTCTCTCTCTCTCTCTCTCTCTCTCTCTCTCTCTCTCTCTCTCTCTCTCTCTCTCTCTCTCTCTCTCTCTATATATATATATATATATATATATATATATATATATATATATATATATATATATATATATATATATATATATATATATATATATATATATATATATCACACAAATACACGCACGCACACACACCCAAAAGCACACATACCAAGACACTCAAGCACGCACACACACACACACACACACACACACACACACACACACACACACACACACACACACACACACACACACACACACATTTGTACTATTGTTCCTTCTCTTTCAAACACACACACACGCACACACACACACACACACACACACACACACACACACACACAAACACACACACACACACACACACACACACACACACACACACACACACACACCACACACACACACACATATCCCCTCATGTGCTTAAAAATGCGCAAACTCAATATCAGTGGCACTAAGTATCATATTTAAAAAGTCACTGGAGTCAGGGAAGATTCCAAGATGCTGGAAACAAGCAAATGTGATACCTATCTTCAAAAAGGGAAGGAGGGATACGGCTCTGAACTATACACCAGTATCCTTGACCAGCATAGTTTGCAAAGTTATGGAGAAACTACTAAGGAAACATATCTCTCTTCACTTGGAATCCTTCAGTGAGGCAACATGGCTTCAGAGAAGGTAGATCAACAGTAACAAACTTATTAGAATTCTATGATGAGGTAAGCAGAATCTTACAGGAAAGAGAGGGCTGGGCAGATTGCATATTCCTAGACTTCCAGAAAGCATTTGACACTGTTCCACATGGGAGACTTAGGAAGCTGCAAGCAATGGCTAGAATAGGTGGAAATGTTTGTAATGGATAAAAACTTACTTAGAAGGAAGGGAACAGAGGGTTAGAGTAAGACACTCAGTGTCTGAATGGAGAAGAGTTAGTAGTGGAGTTCCACAGGGTTTAGTTTTAGGGCCACTTTTGTTCCTTGTATATGTAAATGACCTACCAGAGTCTGTAAATTCATTCATGAATATGTTTGCAGATGATGCAAAGATTGTGAAGAAAGTAAAAAACGAGAACAATGGTAGAGAACTTCAGGAGGATCTAAATAATCTGCATGAGTGGTCAGAAAAGTGGCTAATGAAATTCAATACTTCAAAATGTAAGTTAATGAGAATGGGTACAAGTGCAAGAAGGCCCAAGCTTGACTACTCGGTGGCTGGAGTACAACTTCAAGAGACAGAAAATGAGAGAGATCTAGGAGTAAACATACTGGCAGATTTGTCTCCAGAAATACATATAAATGGCGTAGTAAGGGCAGCAAATGCATTCTTATCAAATGTAAGGGTAGCCTTCAGGCACATGGACAAGGAAATGTTCAGAAATATTTATGTAACCTATGTGAGGCCAATACTCGAATATGCAGCCCCCTTTTGGAATCCGCACTTGAAAAAGCACATAGCTAAGCTTGAAAAAGTTCAAAGACATGCCACGAAACTGGTGCCAGAAATACGCAATCTCAGTTATGATGAGAGGCTGAGGGAATTAGACTTACCATCACTCGAAGTTAGAAGAGTGAGGGGGGATATGGTGACAGTCTTTAAATTCCTTCATGGTTATGATAGAGTGGATAGGGATCGATATTTTGATATGGCATGCTCTAGAACTAGAGGTCATAGTTTGAAGCTTCGTAAGAAAACTTCTTTGCAGAATGTAAGGAAATGCTTTTTCAGTGTAAGAGTAGTTGATAACTGGAATTCGCTAAGCGAGGAGGTAGTTAATGCTATCTCAATCCATAGTTTTAAGGACAGGTATGATAAGTATCACTAAGTATAAACTGGAACCGATCAGGAAACGGGAAGATACGATCTTTGGGTTCTTTCCCGTAAACACAATTAGGTAATCAATTAGGTAATCAATTATGTAATCACACACACAAATATGCATACACACAGAAACATACATACACACATGTACAGTTTTTCTCTCACAAATGCAAATGGCTTCTTTCAATATTTTTTTCCCTCTCTCTATCTCTCTCTTTTTTATTTTTAATGCAACTGCCTATATTGGGAAAAGTCGTGTTATTTAATTTTCCATTCATAGAAATAGAGAATTATGTTTTTTTATATTCACTTGAATTAAATCTTGATAAATATTTCCTCTTTACTTTTCACTATTAGAGTTATCTTTACAAGACATACAATGCGCTCAAGCTATTAGATTTTGCTATATTTTTGCCATACATACATACATTCATACATACATACATACATGCATACATACATACATATATACATACATAAAGAAATACATACATTCATAAAGGAATACATACATACATAAATACATACATTTATGGAAAACATTGCCTTATTGATGCCAGCTGTAAATATCAGATTTGTGTGATTATTACTGTAATTTTTTTTAATAATTTTTATGGCTTTTTCCAAATTTGAACTTATCCTGTATCCTTTGTTTTTATAACCATTCCTTCTTACTCTTTCTTTTGCCTGAAATTTAGTTCATTTTTTTTTATAATTGTTGACTTAGATTAGTATAATGACTTATAAATTTAACATGGGAGATAACCAAGAGAATGTGGAATGAATATCGCTTGAAGTGAAGAGGTGTTATATAAAAAAAAATGGAATTATGTATTTGTTTAATAGGAACTCAATAAAAAACATAATTCATTTTGTAATCGAAATTCTTCTACCCATCATTGTATGCCACAGTCAGAATGGGAAAAAGACCTCATAAAAAGAACTTTTCTTTCAAAACTTTTTGTGTCATATTGCCTACTCTTTATTCGCCTCCGTTAATGGTATGGCTCAAGTTGGAGAATAAAATTAGCGTTAAACACCTCTCATGGATCAACGACCGTGACATGTATTTTTTAAATGAAGATTGGAACATCCTGTCATGAGATACCTCTTGTACTGCTATGCTGGGTTTGTGCAAGGATGTTGGTGTGTGTGTGTGTGTGTGTGTGTGTGTGTGTGTGTGTGTGTGTGTGTGTGTGTGTGTGTGTGTGTGTGTGTGTGTGTGTGTGTGTGTTACTCTGTGTGTGTAAATGTGTGTGTTTAGTCAAAACAAACTGAAGCAACAGAAAACTATGAGTATCATCTTCAGTTCTGTTTTGTACTTTATCTTGTTATGCCAGGAATGTGGCATGATAAAGGAGTCTGTTTAGACATTGCATATTAGGGATGTGGCATGATAAAGGAATGTGTTTAGACTTTGCATACTAGGAATATGGCAATATAATAGAGTGTGTTTAGAATTAGAATATTAGGAAAGAGGCATGATAATAGAGTGTGCTTAGACTTAGTATATTAGGAATGTGGCATAATAAAGGAATGTGCTTAGATTTAGCTTAATAGGAGAGTGGCATGAATGGTGTGTACTTAGACTTACCCAATTAACAACGTAGCATGATAGAGGAGCGTTCAGACTTAGCATATTAGGGCAACAAAGAAAATAATATTTGTAATACAAATATTTTTTTCCTTCAGTTTTTATATTTGATTGCCTTTGAATGATTAATTTGTTTTCGTCCCATTAGGCTGTTTATTGTATTCCAGGTAGCCTTGCTGTTTCCTTGTTCCTTCTTAAGCTTATCCTGAAAATATCTATTTTTTGCAGCTCGGAGTAGTGTTACTAATTTGTTCCTGTAAGCTTTATATCTGGTTCCAAAAGACAAAGGCCATTTTGATGCAAGCCTTTCTAATCGGTGTTTTTCTTTGATACTATTCTTTAATCCTGCAGTTATGTGTGGGCATCTGTTGTCTTTATTATTTACAGTCGATTTTCTTGGAGGAATGCAGTCTAGGAATTTATCTCTAATTGTACAGCGAAATTTATTAAAGGCTTCATTTGCATTATTTAGGTCTATGATATGTTGCCATTTTTCATGTGATATGTCTCTAGTAAATTTAGCTATGTTATCATCAGAGTAATGTCTTTTTTCTACATATGCATCAAATTTATGTTCTTCTTTTTTAAACTGGGAGTATACTGCGAAATTATCTGTTATGTCGGTGTACACTGTGTAATTACTTACGTTGTCTTAAAGATTTGTGGTCCAGATATGATCGATTAGAGATGCACTATTTTCAGTTACTCTGGTAGGTTTAGTAGTTATTGGAAAGCAGCCACGTGAATACATTAAGTTTTTAAAATCAGTTACTCTTTGATAATTTATTTTGAACAAATCTAAGTTACAATTACCGAATAAATAAATAGTTTTGTACTTTTTTCTTGCTGCAAAATCAAATACTTTCAGTAAAGCTTCAAGGAATTCAGGCATGTTCCCCTTTGGTGGTCTATATACAGATGCAAAGAAGCAATTTTCCTTACCGTTATGTACCTGTACACTAACACGTTCCATGAATCATTCCATCAAACTGCACTCCTTTATAACATTTGAGCTATACTTATTAGCTACATACATACATACATACACCCCCAACTTTCCTGTCGCTGTTCTGAGTGAACATATTGTACCCTGTTATATTATACAATGATTCAATATCATTGTCCAGCCTAGTCTCCGAAAAACCCATTACATCAAATATATTATTTTCTGCTAAACATTGATCAACAAATATTTGAAGATTATTTGCAAGACTTCTAATGTTTATGCACAAAGCCGAAAATGCATTATTTTTATTTAAATTTGAATACAGTTCATTTAAGTATATATAAATTGAAAAAGTGTTGGTTGCATTTCTCTATTATTAAAAAACAAATCTATTTCATTTTCAAGATCAAGTGGGTTAAATACCATCTTATCAAGCTCATTGATACATAAATAATTGGGAAGCACTTTGTCGTTGTTTGTTAGCCTTATTAGTTCATCATCACTAATGGAATAGTATGGGAGGTATCTATTTACAGCCATGGTGAAGAAATAAATTACACTACTTTTACATTACTGACTTACAAGCTACTATTTATTTCTACCAAATCTTACAGGGTACTCCCGGCCATTTACTGGTTTAGGGTGAGAGTGTTTTATTGCTCCCGTGGCGGGAGACACGGCAGGAGAGGGTGCGGGTGATGACATATCACTCCTCCCCCCCACTCCCGCGCCCCCCACCCCCGCACCACCGATCCTGGTCAACTCCTCATCCACGCCACCCACAGCACCCACAGCATCAGCCACACTCTCGGTGTTATGGGGAGCTCGAGAACAAGAGGATTAAGATTCACAAAAGCATTAAGAAGAAAAGAGGAGTAAGAGCATTAAAAGAAGCAAGAGAAATGATAGGAAACAAGGACTGAGAGGACCAATGGGAAGAAGAGGATTAAATGGAATAAAAGGACCAAGAGGAGGAGAATTAAGGGAAACAAGAGTAGTTAGAGAAACCTAAGGGTTTAGAGGAAAAACTGAGATGAGGGAGAGCTATATAAGTGAATAAGAAAATAATAGGAAAAATCGAAGAAGTAAAATAATCTAAGGCAAGAGGATCAAAACGATCAAGACTAATAAACAGGATAAGTGCCGTTACAGAAGCATTGGGAACATAATGAATCACAGGAAGAAGAAGAAGAAGAGGAAGAAGAAGAAGAAGAAGAAGAAGAAGAAGAAGAAGAAGAAGAAGAAGAAGAAGAAGAAGAAGAAGAAGAAGAAGAAGAAGAAGAAGAAGAAGAAGAAGAAGAAGAAGAAGAAGAAGAAGAAGAAGAAGAAGAAGAAGAAGAAGAAGAAGATGAAGAAGAAGAAGAAGAAGAAGAAGAAGAATTTTATCTTAATGTATTTTTCAATTTGATATTTTTTATAGTTTTATGGGTGTCACACAAAGACAGAGATGGGAAATGTCTTGACTCTTCAGATGTGACGGGATAGTGGGCGAGTTAGAGACAAGAAGAATATATTGAAGAAGTTACATTTTGAAGACTTGAATGGGAATTGTTGAAATTTTAGTTTATTATACAAAAATGTAATTTAACATTCATTTGGTGCTGACTACATAGTAGAGCGTAGGACAAATGGGGAGTCACTGTAAATATAAGATCATGACGCAGCCTGGAAGTTGCCTATTTCTTTATAAAGAAAAGAGTGAGATTATTCCTGACCAAACCCAGATTTCAACATTGTGTGAGATCAAGAAGAAGTGAAAATGTAGAAGAGAAAGGGATGTGAAACGACTAGCCTTCGGCAGAATATTCTGTGCAGGTATAGGCATAAGACAAGAACTGCATGTGAAGGATGACACCATCAAGCTGTCTTGTCCAGTCGTATAGGAGGGCAAAAGACCTTCAGTGATGATAACATTAAGAGCATTATTATTGTTTTAATAAGTCCAAAAGGGAATCTGTATGTGCTAAGACTAGTGCTCACACATATGGAGTGCTTCTTTTTATACTTTTCTCCTTGATAGAATTGAGTCTAAGGCAGTCAGACTCATTAATGATCCTTTTCTCACTTTAAATCTGGATTCTCCTACTCTTCGCAGAAAGATATCTTCATTTTTTTCTCTCTCACCACTACTTCCTCACAAATATGCACATACACACACACACACACACACACATACAGTGGAGAGACAAATGCTGGAAAAGGTATAGGAGGAGAAAAAACATAAATGCATGGCAAACCTACAAAAGAGCAAGAAATGACTACCTAAGTAAAAGGAGAGAGGCAGAGAGAGACTATGAGAGGGACATCACCAGGAAGGCTAAAGAAAATCCCAAACTTTTCCACAGCTTTATCAGAGGAAAACTGAAGGTAAAAGAACAGGTTTTAAGGCTAAAGAGAGCGGATGGAAGCATCACTGAGACGGATGAAGAGATCTGCAAAGAATTGAACAAGGAGTTTCAGTCAGTATTTACAGTAGAAAATACCCCACCCCCTCAGATTGCAGTGATAGAAGCTCAAGGGCCGGTATTAGAGAACATCAACCATACAGCCACAGAGGTATGCAAAGCGCTGATGGATTTAGATGTTCATAAAGCTACAGGTCCCGATGACATATCCCCTCATGTGCTTAAAAAATGCGCAAACACAATATCAGTGGCACTAAGTATCATATTTAAGGAGTCACTGGAGTCGGGGGAGATTCCAAGATGCTGGAAACAAGCAAATGTGATACCTATCTTCAAAAAGATAAAGAGGGATACGGCTCTGAACTATAGACCAGTTTCCTTGACCAGCATAGTTTGCAAAGTTATGGAGAAACTACTAAGGAAACATATCTCTCTTCACTTGGAATCCTTCAACTTTTTGTCAGTGAGGCAACATGGCTTCAGAGAAGGTAGATCAACAGTAACAAACTTATTAGAATTTTATGATGAGGTAAGCCAAATCTTACAGGAAAGAGAGGGCTGGGCAGATTGCATATTCCTAGACTTCCAGAAAGCGTTTGACACTGTTCCACATGGGAGACTTATTAGGAAGCTGCAATCAATGGCTAGAATAGGTGGAAATGTTTTGGAATGGATAAAAACTTACTTAGAAGGAAGGGAACAGAGGGTTAGAGTAAGACACTCAGTGTCTGAATGGAGAAGAGTTAGTAGTGGAGTTCCACAGGGTTCAGTTTTAGGGCCACTTTTGTTCCTTGTATATGTAAATGACCTACCAGAGTCTGTAAATTCATTCATGAATATGTTTGCAGATGATGCAAAGATTGTGAAGAAAGTAAAAAACGAGAACAATGGTAGAGAACTTCAGGAGGATCTAAATAATCTGCATGAGTGGTCAGAAAAGTGGCTAATGAAATTCAATACTTCAAAATGTGAGGTAATGAGAATGGGTACAAGTGCAAGAAGGCCCAAGCTTGACTACTCGGTGGCTGGAGTACAACTTCAAGAGACAGAAAATGAGAGAGATCTAGGAGTAAACATACTGGCAGATTTGTCTCCAGAAATACATATAAATGGCATAGTAAGGGCAGCATATGCATTCTTATCAAATGTAAGGGTAGCCTTCAGGCACATGGACAAGGAAATGTTCAGAAATATTTATGTAACCTATGTGAGGCCAAAACTCGAATATGCAGCCCCCTTTTGGAATCCGCACTTGAAAAAGCACATAGCTAAGCTTGAAAAAGTTCAAAGACATGCCACGAAACTGGTGCCAGAAATACGCAATCTCAGTTATGATGAGAGGCTGAGGGAATTAGACTTACCATCACTCGAAGCTAGAAGAGTGAGGGGGGATATGGTGACAGTCTTCAAATTCCTTCATGGTTATGATAGAGTGGATAGGGATCGATATTTTGATATGGCTGGCTCTAGAACTAGAGGTCATAGTTTGAAGCTTCGTAAGAAAACTTCTTCGCAGGATGTAAGGAAATACTTTTTCAGTGTAAGAGTAGTTGATAATTGGAATTGGCTAAGCGAGGAGGTAGTTAATGCTATCTCAATCCATAGTTTTAAGGACAGGTATGATAAGTATGACTAAGTATAAAATGGAACCGATGAGGAGACGGGAAGATACGAGCTTTGGGCTCTTTCCCGTAAACACAATTAGGTAATCATAATTAGGTAATCACACACACACACACACACACACACACAAACACACACACACACACACACACATATATATATATATATATATATATATATATATATATATATATATATATATATGTGTGTGTGTGTGTGTGTGTGTGTGTGTGTGTGTGTGTGTGTGTGTGTGTGTGTGTGTGTGTGTGTGTGTGTGAGTGTGTGTGTGTGTGTGTGTGTGTTTATTTGTCTGTATGTGTATATATGTGTGCATGTGCGTGTGAGTATGATGTAGCCCAATTGCCGTAAATTGATGTTTATTTGAGCTATTTTTTTATAGTCTGTCGTGATTGATGAGTGACAATTAAACTTCTATTGGGTAAAGAGGATTTAAAGAACACAACTAATCATAGATGTTTCACTCAATGCTAAAACAGCCATTTTTCTTCTCACAAACAAGCACCTTCAGAGACCCATTTACTTTCCCTGCCGTGTCTCCCTTGTATTCCTTTTCTCTTTCAGTGTAATGCTTTATGAGCATTCCCTTGTATTCCTTTTCTCTTTCAGTGTAATCCTCTATGAACAATGAATTTTTAAACGGGTTTTTAGTAAATATTTCTTAGGATAATGGCAGTACAAGGTATTATATAGATTGCACGCTGCATATGATACTTATAATTTATATTAGGATTATTATGCTAGGAAAATCACTTTGGTATATGCATTTAGCATAAGCATATTTCAGATGTTCTGTTGAGCAAAATCAAGTTACTTTAACGCATAAATAGTGTACTTTTATCTGCAACAGAGAGCCTATCAAATGCAAGCATTAGTTGGCAGCATAAATCAGTGTCAATCAGTTATACATATGATTCCTTAGTGATCGCTCCTTCTTTTACTTATCTAACTTTTCATATTAGATCATAATGCATCTTCATTCATCCGTGATACTATTTCTCAGTCACATAAATAAAAAAAAAAAAAAAAATATATATATATATATATATATATATATATATATATATATATATATATATATATATATATATATATATATATATATATATATCGCCCTCAATCAATATTCACCCAGAGAATGGAGAACTTTCTACTTTCCATGAAAAGAGAGAGAGAGAGAGAGAGGAAGAAAAAGTTGTGGAACCAAAACAAACCACTGATTGAGTTTGCTGAGGACCCGCAGTGGGATATCAAAGTCAATTAATTCATAAAGAACAATTTTCCGCCATGTTTTCACATATTTCCAGGAATATTAAAGGCTTCGAGCTGAAATAATTTGAGAGAGAGAGAGAGAGAGAGAGAGAGAGAGAGAGAGAGAGAGAGAGAGAGAGAGAGAGAGAGAGAGAGAGAGAGAGAGAGAGAGATAGTTAGATAGATAGATAGATAGATAGATAGATAGATAGATAGAGAGAGAGAGAGAGAGAGAGAGAGAGAGAGAGAGAGAGAGAGAGAGAGAGAGAGAGAGAGAGAGAGAGAGAGATTGTCTTTTGATGACACTTATTTCTTTGTAAGATTTATTTGTGATATATATGATCAACTTCTTTCCTCATGTCTTATAATATTCCAGTTTGCTATGGGCTAGTTCTAAGTGGCTGAAACCAGTCTTGGCAATTTGATGAAGGTCACTTGAGCAGTTCAATCCGGTCAGAGTGTAATCAAATGACAAACAAGTCGGATCATAGATCTTGTTCAGTAGTGATTAATTTATATCTTTTTTTTGAGTGGGGTAAGTGTATCTTGTGTACGTATTAATGCTATTGATACAAGTGTGTTTAGAATCTTGTTCTTCAGCTCGAAAAACTCTTAGGATGCTGAAAGGTAAGCGATTTTACATGTATCACTTTACATAACAACCTAGATCAAATAAGTGCTTTTTGGTTTTTTCTTGAAAGAATTGGGAGTGATGGTTTTCATTATGTTTGTAAATATCAATTGGCAGCCCTTGTTCTTCCGTTCACATAGTTCGTTTAGAACTGAAGTGTATTGCGAGTTCAGTATCTCTAATCATATTTTAATGAGTGATTTATTACTTTTCCCACCATTTTGTCAGTGAAAATCGCTTTGAACCCCAATATTCCTGTTGATACAGTTAAGTGTGTTACATAGAGGTAATCGCTGAGTGCATTTTCTCTAGTAAAAGTATAAATGTGAGAAGTGCTATTGTTGAAGCATCATTAATAATTATTCCCATCGAATATAGACTGCATGTCCTATTGGAACTCCATTTTCTCTTTACACATTACTTTGATTATAATAGTTAAGTTAGTATCTATAATATATATATATATATATATATATATATATATATATATATATATATATATAATAAATATATATATATATATATATATATATATATATATATATATATATATATATATATATATATATATATATATATATATATATATATATATTTATATATATATATATATATATATATATATATATATATATATATATATATATATATATATATATATATATATATATATATATATATATATATATATATATATATATATATATATATATATATATATATATATATATATATATATATATATATATATATATATATATATAAAGAGAGAGAGAGAGAGAGAGAGAGAGAGAGAGAGAGAGGAGAGAGAGAGAGAGAGAGAGAGAGAGAGAGAGAGAGAGAGAGAGAGAGAGAGAGAGAGAGAGAGAGAGAGAGAGGTAATTCAATTCTACTAGCAGCTGATATACTAAAAGTGTCTTGTCAAAGGCGATTTTTTACATTTAACATGTATGCAGTATTGATGGTTCAGAAGTTCCCAGTAGATGGTGTACGATTTCAAAACGTGAACTTAGGTTACGAAAATATCAATATATGGCACACAAGTCCAGTATTTTATTAGGTACTAACAGTATTAATATATAACTTTAGTTTTTGTAAATATCAATATATGGGTTGCAGATTAAATTTTGGACTTATTACAAAAATAATAATGATTTTAATGTTATTATAACTAAAGGTCTTATGCCCAACTGTAGGACTGGACAAGACAGCTCGATGGTGTCATCCTTCAGTTGTAGTTCCTTTCTTATGCCTATTCCTGCACAGAATATTCTGCCGAAGGCTAGTCGTTTCACATCACTTTCTCTTCTACATTATCACTTCTTCTCGATCTCACGCAGTATTGAGGGGTTGGTCAGAAATAATCTTGATATTATCTGTATAAAGAAATAGACAACTTCAAGGCTGCGTCATGATCTTATATTTATAATGACGCCCCGTTTGCCCTACGCTCTACTATGCAGTCAGCACCAAATGAATGTTAAATGATTTTTTTGTACAATAAATTAAAATTTATACACGTCTCACTAAATTCTTCAAAATGTAACTTCTTCCAAATACTCCTCCTGCAAAAAAACAAACAAACAAACAAAAGCATTTATTTCCATTTTGTACAATGGTTATTCAACATTAATAGTAACTTATAAGTAGACATGTAATTAAACTAATAAATAAGAGGGTTAGACATATAGTTAAATTAAATGTAGCTTTCATAGAAAATAATAATGCTGTAATAAAAATGTTAACAATAATGTTAATAATAAAGTAGTAAGTATGCCACTAGATACAGGATCGTTATTATCGGCATCATTTCCATATTTGTTTCCTTACAATGAGAATAATTAGTTCTTAATGAGCAGCAACTATTTGTCCAAAAGAAAACTATATAGTTTGCCTTTGAAAGCTGTGAAGGAGGATGCATTTTTAAGATGCTCTGGAATATTATTCCAGAGTGTTGGCCCTTTGATAGTGATCATCTTTGAACCTGCTTCTGTGTTTGTTCTGTGAATAAAGAGCTCACTGCTCTGTCTTGTGTTGTTTCCCCTTATATCCCTGACTGTTTTTAAATCAAATAGCCAGCTAGAATAATGATGGTCCAAAATTTTGAATACAAAAACATAAATAGCATAAGCGACCTTATTTTCTGCCCCCAGCCACCCAAGTTTATTGAGAGCTGGTGTGATGTCTCTAACTCGCACACTATCCCGTTACATCTGAAGAGTCACGACGTTCCCCATCTCTCTCCCGGTGTGACACCCATAAAACTATAATAAATATCAAATTGAAAAATATATTAAGATGAAATTCTTCTTCTTCTTCTTCTTCTTCTTCTTCTTCTTCTTCTTCTTCTTCTTCTTCTTCTTCTTCTTCTTCTTCTTCTTCTTCTTCTTCTTCTTTTTCTTCTTCTTTCTCTTCTTCTTCTTCTTCTTCTTCTTCTTCTTCTTCTTCTTCTTCTTCTTCTTCTTCTTCTTCTTCTTCTTCTTCTTCTTCTTCTTCTTCTTCTTCTTCTTCTTCTTCTTCTTCTTCTTCTTCTATGATTCATTATGTTCCTAATGCTTTTGTAACGGCACTTATCCTTTTTATTAGTCTTGATCGTTTTAATCCTTATTGCCTTAGATTATTTCACTTCGATTTTTCCTATTATTTTTTTATTCACTTATATAGGTCTTCCTCATTTTAGTTTTTCCTCTAAATCCTTTGGTTTCTCTAACTACTCTTTTTTCCCTTAATTCTCCTCCTCTTGGTCCTTTTATTCCATTTAATCCTCTTCTTCCCATTGGTCCTCTCTGTCTTTGTTTCCAATCATATCTCTTGTTTCTTTTAATGCTCTTACTCCTCTTTTCTTCTTAATGCTCTTGTACATCTTAATCCTCTTGTTCTCGAGCTCCCCATGTCTCTTACAATCTTATTGTTATTCCTATTCTTTTCATTCCTCTTAGCCTTCTTATGTATGTTAGTTTTCTTGTTAATCTTATTTCCCCTTGTTATCATATTTCTCTTAGTCTTTTTAGTTCTCTTATTCCCCTTGATCCGCTTTAACTTTATATTGCTTTTAGTTTTTTCATTCTTTTAAGTATTCCTCTTCCTGGTCCTTTTACTCATCTTGTTTTTTTTTTCCTCCTAGTCTAATGACTCCTCTTATTCTCTTAGTGTTTTTGATCAAAATAATCTATTTTTCCCAATTCCTCTTAGTCTTTTTGATCTCCTCAATTATAATTTTCTCTAATCCTTCATGTTCTTCCTAATCTCTTGTTCCTTGTAGATTTTTTATTCGTCTCATTCTTTTTCTTCTTAGTCCTCCTATTCATCTAGATCCTGGTAAAATATTGATTTTAAAAGTTTTCAGTCTCATTCATCCTACTCCTCTTGTTTTTCATTCCTGTTAGTCCTCTTATTACTTTTGTTACTCTTAATCCTCCTGTTCAAATTTTTATTCTTTTTCCTCTTAATCCTAATGTTCATATTTTTACTCTTTTTTCTCTTAATCCTCCTGTTCATATTTTTACTCTCTTTCCTCCTAATCTCGTTATTATTCTTAGTCCATTTGCTTTTCTAAATACTTTTCTTCTTCTTTTTCCTGTTATTTCTCTTGTTGCTCTTGATCTTCTTGTTGCTCTTGTTTTTCTTATACCTCTGTTTTATTTATATATTTTATTTTTCTCAATTTTCTAACTTCTCTTGCTCCTCTTTGTGTTTTTGTTCTTATTTGTCTTAGTCCTATTAGTCCTATTAATCTCTTATCTCTCTTGTACCTCTTAGTTCTCTTATGACTTACTGTTCTTGCCTGTTCATTTCTGGTGCTAATTTTCTTTTGCTCTTCTTTTTCCTTTGATATTCTTGTTACTTTCATTGCTTTATATCAATCTATCTACCTTGGCTGTTTCCCCTTTTAATTCGGGGGCAGCCGACATCAAAAAAAGAAAACAATGAGGGGATTACTTTGCTCTATGGGCAATGACGAGGGAGCTAGCAACCATTCAGATGGCACTGTTGGAGTGCCACAGCCCATCCTCCCAGCTCCTCCACAACCTGTGTCCCTTCACAACTGCCAACTCCCCTACTGCCCCTACCACAAGGCTACCTCTGTAAGATGCAGCCCCGTGGTAATAGCAGATGCCCGTCAGAGCTGCGTTACAATCGCTCGCCACTCATTCCTATTCCTAGCACGCTCGCATGCTTCCCTCATAGCCATCCTCCTATCATTCAGGGCTCTCCTTACCCCATCCATCCACCCAAACCTATGCCTCCCTCTAGCATTTCTCCCATAATCTCTCGCATTCATCACCTTTTTCATCAGTCTTTCATCATCCATCCTTTCCACATGGCCTAACCATCTCAGAACATTCATATCTACTCTTGCTGCAATTTCTCTCCTCACACCCGTTTTTTGTTCTCACCACGTCATTCCTAACCTAATCCAACAGAGATACATCAATCATACTCCTCAGGCATTTCATCTCAAACACATTTACTTTCCATCTCTCACTTACTTTCATACCCTATAACTCTGATCCATACATCACAGTTGGCACAACCACTTTCTCATACAAAACTTTCTTAACATTCATTTCCAACCCTCTATTCTTCATCACTCCTTTCAACGCACCCAACACTTTACATCCTTCATTCACTCTGTGACACAAATCTGCTTCCACTTCACTATTTGCAGCTATAACCGAGAATAAATACTTAAACTGATCAACTTCCTCAAGTGTCTCTCCATTCAACATAACATTCAATCCAGCACCATCCTCATTTCTTGTACACCTCATAACCTTACTCTTTCCCACATTCACTCGCAACTTCCTTCTCTCACACACCATTCCAAATTCTGACACTAAATGACACAGCTTCTCCTCTGAATCTGCCATCAGCGCAGTATCATCTGCAAACAGCAACTGCTTCAGCTCCCACTCATTATCATCCCCATCAACCAATTTCAAACCTCGACCTCACACTCACTCATTCACCTCTCTTACGACTCCATCAAATTACAAATTAAACAGCCATGGTGATATAACATATCCCTGTCTCAGTCCCACATTCACTAGAAACCACTCACTCACATCATTCTCTACCCTAACACAAGCTCTATTGCACTCATACAAACTCTTCGTTGCATGCAACAATTTGCCACTAATTCCATATAATCTTAAGACATTACACATTGCCTCTCTATCAACTCTATCATACGCTTTCTCCAGATCCAAAAAGGCAAAATACACATCCTTACCCTTAGCTAAATATTTCTCACATAACTGCCTAACTATAAAAATCTGATCTATACAGCCTCTACTTCTCCTAAAACCACTCTGCACTTCCACGATCACATTTTCTGTCTTATCCCTTATCCTATTAATCATTATCCTACCATACACTTTTCCTACCCCACTCATCATACTTATACCCTTTAAATTACTGCATTCAAACACATCTCCATTACCTTTGTATAGGGGCACTATACAAGCAATCAACCATTCCATTGGCACCATTGACAACATAAAGCATATATTAAACACTCTCACTAACCAATCCAATGCAGTCACACCCCCTTCTTTCAACATCTCCGCTCTCACACCATCCATTTCAGGTGCTATACCTGCTTTCACTTAATACAATGCCCTTTTCACCTCCTCTCTTGTAATCTCTCTCTCATTTTCATCTCCCGTTACTAGCACTTGAACACCCCTCACTGACAATATAGCTGCCTGTCTATCTTCCTCAACACTCAGTGAGCACTCAAAATATTCTGCCCATCTTTTCCTTGCATCGTTCCCTCTTAATATCTGTCCATTCACATCTTTCACTGTCTCTTCCATCCTCGACCCACCCTCCCTTACTCTCTTCACTTCTTTCCAAAACTTCTTTTTATTCTCCTCATATGACCTACTAAAATCCTGTCCCCACCTAACATTTGCCAACCTCTACTCTTCCTCTACCTTCTGCTTGGTTTCCACATTTTTCTCCCTATATTTTTCATAATTCTCCTACTTTTACACTGCAGCCATTTATCAAAGGCTCTCTTTTTCTCTTCCACCTTCATTTTCACCCTTACGTTCCACCACTCGCTACCCCTCCTCATGCTACCCCCAACAAACTTCTTTCCACACACATGACTTGCATGTCCCACAAAACATTGTTTCAACAACCCCCATTCCTCCTCTAACTCCCCAACCTCTCTTTCTTCCACCCAGTCATATGCCACTTTCAACCAGTCCTGATATTCCTGTCTCTTCTCTGGCTTTTTCATCTCTTCAACCTTCACCATTTCCCTTTTACGTCCCCCCACTCTATTTCCCCACTCTTTTGCTACTACCACTTTTGCGTCAACCAAAAAATTATCTAACATCCCAGCAGCCATACCTCTAAATGCTTGCACATCTTTCACTCTACCAATCATGCCCTTTGCCACCGATACATAATCCATCATTGCTCTTTCTTTCACTCTTCCATTTGCCACTCTCATCCATGTATACTTATTTATTAACTTCTTCTTGAAAAACTATTACCTATCACCAACTCTTGCTTCACACTCATATCTAACAGTCTCTCGCCACTCTCATTCTCACCTGGTACCCCATGCTTTCCTACAATACCTTCTACCTCTCCGTAACCCACACTGGCATTCAAGTCACCCAACACAACTACATAGCTCCTTCAACTCAGACCATTTACACACCTAGTTAACTCATTCCAGAATTCATTCCGCTCTTCCTCACTTCTCTCACATCCTGGCCCATACGCACCAACAAAAGCCCAACATTCCCTACCTATCCTAGCCCTCACCATCATCAGCCTAGATGACACTTCTTTCCATTCCACTACATTATTTACCATTCATTCACTCAGCAATAATGTCACACCTTCTCTCGCTCTCCCCCTTTCAACCCCGGACACCCTACCCATCACATCACCTAACGCCACTTTTCCTTTCCCTTTCATCTTCGTTCCACACAATACCAATACATCCATCCTCCTCCTACCAAACATTTATCCAATCTCACATCTTTTACACTCTATCGTACTACAACCACACACATTTAGACACACCAAAACTAGAGTTTGGGGAGAAGTTACTTTCCCCTCTGCTCCCCTTCTTCTTTGACGTCTCGCAGGAAGTTAATACAAGGGGGGGATTTCTAGTCCCCTCGCCTCGTCCACTTTTAGTCGCCTCTTACGACATGCAGGGAATACGTTAGAGCTATCCTTTGTGCTTGTAATTTTTTTTTATCCTTTGTGCTTGTAAATTTTTTAAATCCTTTTATTGCTCATTAAATTTTGTTCCTCTTAATACCCAATAATCTCTTATTTCTATCTTTTCTTTTGCTGCTTTTACCATTCTTAATCCTCTTTTCTTCATTCTCCTTTTGATTTTTCCTGCATCTCCACCTCTTCTCTTTCTTTTCTTGTTCCTCCTCATCTGAACTTTTTCTACTTCTCCTCTTCAATTTTCATTTTCCTCTCCTCCTTCCCCATTTTTATCATTCTTCTTGTTCTACACTTCTTTCCTTTCTCTGCTTGCGTTTTTCATTGTGTGCTTCTTCTGATTAATTTTGTTCGTCTTTTTCTGCCTCTTGTCTTAATTCTTTGGTTCCTCTATCTCTTTCCCCTATTGCTCCAATTCCCCTTTATTGCTTTTTTCTATTCCTCTGGCTTTTGTTGTTATTTCTTTTGTTCCTTTATACCTAGTCCTCTAACCATACTATTATCATTCTCCTTATTCCTCTTCACTTTTTTCTATCGCTTGGATTTCCTTTCTGTGATTTCTCTTATTTCTTTTCTGCTTCCTCTTTTTCCTCTTATGATTCTTGTTGTTCCAATTATTCTAATGATTCATCTCAGTTCTCCAATATCTATTTTTGTTCTTTTTCTCTTGTTACTATTAATCCTCCTGTTCAATATATTTCTCTAATTGTCCTTTTGCCTATTATATTTTTTTAGATTTTTTAGCAGCAAAATTTCATCTATATATTTTTTTTATTGTTTTCTAATTATCATTAATATATCATGCATATTTTATTCCTCATACTCCTACCAATTTTTTTAATATCTTTATACCTCCATTATTCTTTTAACACTTTTATTACTCTTATTTCTGTTGTTGCCCTTATTCCTCTTAATATTCAAAAAGTGTTATTTGTCTTAGCAGTAGTGTTCCCCTTTTCATTTGCTCCCACTTATATTAAGCATTCCTCTTTTTCTCTTGTTATTGTTTTCACTATTTCTTCTCTTTTCTTCTTGGCTTGTTCTCGCAATTCGCTCTTCCCCTTTCTCTCTTCTCCACTTTTACTTCTGCTCCCCTCCTACTCCTCTTCTCCTTTTCCTTTTCTCCACTTTTCACCTTCTCTTCCTACTCTCTTCTTGTCCACCTCGTTTGCGTCTACACTCTAATATTTCTTTTCATATTTTCTTCCTACTTCTCTTCTTGTTCTGCAGCACCTATTCCTCTATTATTTGTTCTCATAATATCCTCTTCATTATCCTTTTCTTTTTCTTCCCCTTCCTCCACTATTTATTCACCTACCCCTCCTCCTCTTCTCTTCCGCTTCTCTCCTCCTCATCCTTCTTCTATTCAACCCTCTCCCATTTTTCTCGTCTTCACCATCCCTTCTCTACCCTCCTCATCCTCTGTGCACTCTTCTTTTTCATCCTCTTTACCTTATCTTCCTCCTCACCTGCTATACTTCACCTTCTTCGCCTCTTCCAGTTCTCCTTCATCTCCTCCTTTCCTCCTTCTCACCCTCCTCCCCATTGTATAAACTTCGGACACAATCCACGCTTGACCTTAGATGGCAAAGTTATATGAAAGAAAAATTCAGTACAGTGTGTTTAAATCTAGCTCTGAGCTCTCTTATCTTCTACCTCTTCTTCTTAGCCTCCTCTTTCACCTCCACATGTTTTCCTTATATTCTTTTCCTCCTTCTACTTGGCATATTTTCTCTTTGATCTCCTCTCTTTTTTTATTAGCATCATTTATATAGTGCTGAATCATCTATCAAGAAGTGTCCCACATTTTTTGTAATGAAGCCACAATTGTGCATTTTTCTATTTAATTCTTACATTTCAAATAGAAGTTTAAAAAAATGTGATTGTATTATTATTTATTTTTTTTGCTCAGTACATTCTGCATCAACTCCCATCTTTTTTTATGTTCTATGTTCTATTGAGCTTTTATTATTCAAAATTGTTTATTTAGTCATTGCAAAAACTAAACTCGGCTATTCATGTTCTACATTCTTAATTTCAAATAGAACTTTCAATTTTGGATTTCCATTATTTTTGTAAGCTACGATACCCAGTGCATGAAGTTTCTTGATTTTTTGCTAAGATCAATTAAAACTTAAAAGAATGCAATTTTATTTATTTTTTCTCATCGTTGTTCATATAATACTGACTCAGCTCTCTGGGATTCTCAAGAGTCTTTCATATCACTACCATTTAGTACTTTCAGAGAACACTCTGGTATCTCGGAATTTAAAGACCAAGACCCTCACGAAGCAATCTCCATTCTCCTTCTCTCTCTTCTGTAACATTCTTTTTATTTCTTGTATCTTTTCTTTTGACTATTTTTCTTTTACCTTTTTTATAACCTCATTGTTTTTTCTTAATCTTTTTCATTTTCATATAGTTTTCATTCTTCCATTTGTTACTGATGTCTCTCACATAAAATAGTCTCTCTCTCTCTCTCTCTCTCTCTCTCTCTCTCTCTCTCTCTCTCTCTCTCTCTCTCTCTCTCTCTCTCTCTCTCTCTCTCTCTCTCTCTCTCTCTCTCTCTCTCTCTCTCTCTCTTTCTCTATCACACACAAACACACGCATGCACACACACCCACAAGCACACATACAAAAACACTCAAACACGCACACACACACACACACACACACACACACACACATTTGTACTATTGTTCCCTATCTTTTAAACACACACACACACACACACACACACACACACACAGGTATGCAAAGCGCTGATGGATTTAGATGTTCATAAAGCTACAGGTCCTGATGACATATCCCCTCATGTGCTTAAAAAAATGCGCAAACACAATATCAGTGGCACTAAGTATCATATTTAAGGAGTCACTGGAGTCGGGGGAGATTCCAAGATGCTGGAATCAAGCAAATGTGATACCTATCTTCAAAAAGGGAAGGAGGGATACGGCTCTGAACTATAGACCAGTTTCCTTGACCAGCATAGTTGGCAAACTTATGGAGAAACTACTAAGGAAACATATCTCTCTTCACTTGGAATCCTTCAACTTTTTGTCAGTGAGGCAACATGGCTTCAGAGAAGGAAGATCAACAGTAACAAACTTATTAGAATTTTATGATGAGGTAAGCCAAATCTTACAGGAAAGAGAGGGCTGGGCAGATTGCATATTCCTAGACTTCCAGAAAGCGTTTGACACTGTTCCACATGGGAGACTTATTAGGAAGCTGCAATCAATGGCTAAAATAGGTGGAAATGTCTTGGAATGGATAAAAACTTACTTAGAAGGAAGGGAACAGAGGGTTAGAGTAAGACACTCAGTGTCTGAATGGAGAAGAGTTAGTAGTGGAGTTCCACAGGGTTCAGTTTTAGGGCCACTTTTGTTCCTTGTATATGTAGATGACCTACCAGAGTCTGTAAATTCATTCATGAATATGTCTGCAGATGATGCAAAGATTGTGAAGAAAGTAAAAAACGAGAACAATGGTAGAGAACTTCAGGAGGATCTAAATAATCTGCATGAGTGGTCAGAAAAGTGGCTAATGAAATTCAATACCTCAAAATGTAAGGTAATGAGAATGGGTACAAGTGCAAGAAGGCCCAAGCTTGACTACTCGGTGGCTGGAGTACAACTTCAAGAGACAGAAAATGAGAGAGATCTAGGAGTAAACATACTGGCAGATTTGTCTCCAGAAATACATATAAATGGCGTAGTAAGGGCAGCATATGCATTCTTATCAAATGTAAGGGTAGCCTTCAGGCACATGGACAAGGAAATGTTCAGAAATATTTATGTAACCTATGTGAGGCCAAAACTCGAATATGCAGCCCCCTTTTGGAATCCGCACTTGAAAAAGCACATAGCTAAGCTTGAAAAAGTTCAAAGACATGCCACGAAACTGGTGCCAGAAATACGCAATCTCGGTTATG
The DNA here is from genome assembly GCA_037179515.1 of Halocaridina rubra. Lineage (NCBI taxonomy): Eukaryota > Metazoa > Arthropoda > Malacostraca > Decapoda > Atyidae > Halocaridina > Halocaridina rubra. The sequence continues at coordinate 58,592 of JAXCGZ010013313.1, read as the reverse complement.
ATGAGAGGCTGAGGGAATTAGACTTGCCATCACTCGAAGCTAGAAGAGTAAGGGGGGATATGGTGACAGTCTTTAAATTCCTTCATGGTTATGATAGAGTGGATAGGGATCGATATTTCGATATGGCTGGCTCTAGAACTAGAGGTCATAGTTTGAAGCTTCGTAAGAAAACTTGTTTGCAGGATGTAAGGAAATACTTTTTCAGTGTAAGAGTAGTTGATAATTGGAATTGGCTAAGCGAGGAGGTAGTTAATGCTATCTCAATCCATAGTTTTAAGGACAGGTATGATAAGTATCACTAAGTCTATAAATGGAACCGATCAGGAGACGGGAAGATACGAGCTTTGGGCTCTTTCCCGTAAACACAATTAGGTAATCACAATTAGGTAATCACACACAGTAGTATGTGGTCCTGAGGATATTGTAAACATACACCAACTAGGTAAATATTCGAGGGAAGAAAAGTCGAGACCAACAAAAGTAACCTTTGAGAGAGGGGAAACATGTAGGGAAATATTGTTGAGAAAAAAAAGTCTAAAAGACTTTCAAGAATGCAAAGAAGTGTTCATTTGACGATACAGAACAAAGGAAGAGATGGGAAAGATCAAAAACTTGTTGCAAGAGGCAAGAAGGTTAAATGATGAGAGAAATGAAGAAGAGAAGAAAAATTTTTGTTACAGAATACTTCCAGACAAAGGGGAGATAAAGAAGATAATGACAGAAGATCAGGGGATGGGGCCTCATTAAGATTGTTATACACAAATGCTGATGGATTAGCTGGTAAGGCAGTAGAATTAAAAGATAGGATTCACAACAGTAAGGCAGATATAGTAGCAATTACAGAGACTAAGTTGAGTGAGGACATAAACAGTGTCACAGTTTTTCCTAAGGGCTTCAGAATACTAAGGGTTGAAAGATGTGAGAGGACTGGTGGAGGGATAGCACTGCTCATAAGTGAGAGGTTTCAAGTTGAAGAAATAAACTTGGATATAGAAAGTGAGTTCAAGGAATTTCTTGTTGCTCGCATAAATACTGGGTCAGAGAGCATTATAATAACTGTTGTATACAACCCACCAAGGAACCAAAATAGGCTTGAAATTTATGAGGAAAGTCATATAGGTACTATTGAAGTCATAAACTCAGTTGTTAACATGGCACGGGAGAAAAAATGTAGGATTTTGATTATGGGAGACTTTAATCATAAAGAGATAGATTGGATAGATCTTGACCCACACAGTGGTGAGGACTCACTCAGGGCAAGATTCCTAGATTGCGTACAAGGGAATTTCCTACACCAACATGTAATGGAACCAACAAGAGCCAGGGGTGGCGATGAGCCATCACTACTTGATTTAGTGTTCACAGATAATGTGTTGGATATTGAAAATATTGAGTATGAACCACCAATTGGAAAGAGTGACCACTGTGTGTTGTTGATGGAGTATATCATTGAAGATATTCTTCCTGAGAGTAGAGGCACTGAGGACATGAGGAGGAACTATCCGAAAGGAGATTACATCAAAATGAATGAGCTTTTTGCAGTTATTGACTGGAGAACCTTATTTTACAACAAATCTGTACAAGAAATGTATGACATCTTTTGTGAGAAATATGGGAAGATAGTAGATTGCTGCATACCTGTCACCAAAGTAGGTGTAATTCATGCCAGAGAGAAATGGTTCGATAATGGGTGTAAAAGAGCTAAGGAGTGGAGAGACAAATGCTGGAAAAGGTATAGGAGGAGAAAAAACATAAATGCCTGGCAAGCCTACAAAAGAGCAAGAAATGACTACCTAAGTAAAAGGAGAGAGGCAGAGAGAGATTATGAGAGGGACATCACCAGGAAGGCTAAAGAAAATCCCAAGCTTTTCCACAGCTTTATCAGAGGAAAATTGAAGGTAAAAGAACAGGTTTTAAGGCTAAAGAGAGCGGATGGAAGCATCACTGAGACGGATGAAGAGATCTGCAAAGAATTGAACAAGGAGTTTCAGTCAGTATTTACAGTAGAAAATACCCCACCCCCTCAGATTGCAGTGATAGAAGCTCAAGGGCCGGTATTAGAGAACATCAACCTTACAGCCACAGAGGTATGCAAAGCGCTGATGGATTTAGATGTTCATAAAGCTACAGGTCCTGATGACATATCCCCTCATGTGCTTAAAAAATGCGCAAAAACAATATCAGTGGCACTAAGTATCATATTTAAGGAGTCACTGGAGTCGGGGGAGATTCCAAGATGCTGGAAACAAGCAAATGTGATACCTATCTTCAAAAAGAGGAGGAGGGATACGGCTCTGAACTATACACCAGTTTCCTTGACCAGCATAGTTTGCAAACTTATGGAGAAACTACTAAGGAAACATATCTCTCTTCACTTGGAATCCTTCAACTTTTTGTCAGTGAGGCAATATGGCTTCAGAGAAGGTAGATCAACAGTAACAAACTTATTAGAATTTTATGATGAGGTAAGCCAAATCTTACAGGAAAGAGAGGGCTGGGCAGATTGCATATTCCTAGACTTCCAGAAAGCGTTTGACACTGTTCCACATGGGAGACTTATTAGGAAGCTGCAATCAATGGCTAGAATAGGTGGAAATGTTTTGGAATGGATAAAAACTTACTTAGAAGGAAGGGAACAGAGGGTTAGAGTAAGACACTCAGTGTCTGAATGGAGAAGAGTTAGTAGTGGAGTTCCACAGGGTTCAGTTTTGGGGCCACTTTTGTTCCTTGTATATGTAAATGACCTACCAGAGTCTGTAAATTCATTCATGAATATGTTTGCAGATGATGCAAAGATTGTGAAGAAAGTAAAAAACGAGAACAATGGTAGAGAACTTCAGGAGGATCTAAATAATCTGCATGAGTGGTCAGAAAAGTGGCTAATGAAATTCAATACCTCAAAATGTAAGGTAATGAGAATGGGTACAAGTGCAAGAAGGCCCAAGCTTGACTACTCGGTGGCTGGAGTACACCTTCAAGAGACAGAAAATGAGAGAGATCTAGGAGTAAACATACTGGCAGATTTGTCTCCAGAAATACATATAAATGGCGTAGTAAGGGCAGCATATGCATTCTTATCAAATGTAAGGGTAGCCTTCAGGCACATGGACAAGGAAATGTTCAGAAATATTTATGTAACCTATGTGAGGCCAAAACTCGAATATGCAGCCCCCTTTTGGAATCCGCACTTGAAAAAGCACATAGCTAAGCTTGAAAAAGTTCAAAGACATGCCACGAAACTGGTGCCAGAAATACGCAATCTCGGTTATGATGAGAGGCTGAGGGAATTAGACTTGCCATCACTCGAAGCTAGAAGAGTAAGGGGGGATATGGTGACAGTCTTTAAATTCCTTCATGGTTATGATAGAGTGGATAGGGATCGATATTTCGATATGGCTGGCTCTAGAACTAGAGGTCATAGTTTGAAGCTTCGTAAGAAAACTTGTTTGCAGGATGTAAGGAAATACTTTCTCAGTGTAAGAGTAGTTGATAATTGGAATTGGCTAAGCGAGGAGGTAGTTAATGCTATCTCAATCCATAGTTTTAAGGACAGGTATGATAAGTATCACTAAGTCTATAAATGGAACCGATCAGGAGACGGGAAGATACGAGCTTTGGGCTCTTTCCCGTAAACACAATTAGGTAATCACAATTAGGTAATCACACACAGTAGTATGTTGTCCTGAGGATATTGTAAACATACACCAACTAGGTAAATATTCGAGGGAAGAAAAGCCGAGACCAACAAAAGTAACCTTTGAGAGAGGGGAAACATGTAGGGAAATATTGTTGAGAAAAAAAAGTCTAAAAGACTTTCAAGAATGCAAAGAAGTGTTCATTAGATGATACAGAACACAGGAAGAGATGGGAAAGATCAAAAACTTGTTGCAAGAGGCAAGAAGGTTAAATGATGAGAGAAATGAAGAAGAGAAGAAAAATTTTTGTTACAGAATACTTCCAGACAAAGGGGAGATAAAGAAGATAATGACAGAAGATCAGGGGATGGGGCCTCATTAAGATTGTTATACACAAATGCTGATGGATTAGCTGGTAAGGCAGTAGAATTAAAAGATAGGATTCACAACAGTAAGGCAGATATAGTAGCAATTACAGAGACTAAGTTGAGTGAGGACATAAACAGTGTCACAGTTTTTCCTAAGGGCTTCAGAATACTAAGGGTTGAAAGATGTGAGAGGACTGGTGGAGGGATAGCACTGCTCATAAGTGAGAGGTTTCAAGTTGAAGAAATAAACTTGGCTATAGAAAGTGAGTTCAAGGAATTTCTTGTTGCTCGCATAAATACTGGGTCAGAGAGCATTATAATAACTGTTGTATACAACCCACCAAGGAACCAAAATAGGCTTGAAATTTATGAGGAAAGTCATATAGGTACTATTGAAGTCATAAACTCAGTTGTTAACATGGCACGGGAGAAAAAATGTAGGATTTTGATTATGGGAGACTTTAATCATAAAGAGATAGATTGGATAGATCTTGACCCACACAGTGGTGAGGACTCACTCGGGGCAAGATTCCTAGATTGCGTACAAGGGAATTTCCTACACCAACATGTAATGGAACCAACAAGAGCCAGGGGTGGCGATGAGCCATCACTACTTGATCTAGTGTTCACAGATAATGTGTTGGATATTGAAAATATTGATTATGAACCACCAATTGGAAAGAGTGACCACTGTGTGTTGTTGATGGAGTATATCATTGAAGATATTCTTCCTGAGAGTAGAGGCACTGAGGACATGAGGAGGAACTATCCGAAAGGAGATTACATCAAAATGAATGAGCTTTTTGCAGTTATTGACTGGAGAACCTTATTTTACAACAAATCTGTACAAGAAATGTATGACATCTTTTGTGAGAAATATGGGAAGATAGTAGATTGCTGCATACCTGTCACCAAAGTAGGTGTAATTCATGCCAGAGAGAAATGGTTCGATAATGGGTGTAAAAGAGCTAAGGAGTGGAGAGACAAATGCTGGAAAAGGTATAGGAGGAGAAAAAACATAAATGCCTGGCAAGCCTACAAAAGAGCAAGAAATGACTACCTAAGTAAAAGGAGAGAGGCAGAGAGAGATTATGAGAGGGACATCACCAGGAAGGCTAAAGAAAATCCCAAGCTTTTCCACAGCTTTATCAGAGGAAAATTGAAGGTAAAAGAACAGGTTTTAAGGCTAAAGAGAGCGGATGGAAGCATCACTGAGACGGATGAAGAGATCTGCAAAGAATTGAACAAGGAGTTTCAGTCAGTATTTTCAGTAGAAAATGCCCCACCCCCTCAGATTGCAGTGATAGAAGCTCAAGGGCCGGTATTAGAGAACATCAACATTACAGCCACAGAGGTATGCAAAGCGCTGATGGATTTAGATGTTCATAAAGCTACAGGTCCTGATGACATATCCCCTCATGTGCTTAAAAAATGCGCAAACACAATATCAGTGGCACTAAGTATCATATTTAAGGAGTCACTGGAGTCGGGGGAGATTCCAAGATGCTGGAAACAAGCAAATGTGATACCTATCTTCAAAAAGGGAAGGAGGGATACGGCTCTGAACTATAGACCAGTTTCCTTGACCAGCATAGTTTGCAAACTTATGGAGAAACTACTAAGGAAACATATCTCTCTTCACTTGGAATCCTTCAACTTTTTGTCAGTGAGGCAATATGGCTTCAGAGAAGGTAGATCAACAGTAACAAACTTATTAGAATTTTATGATGAGGTAAGCCAAATCTTACAGGAAAGAGAGGGCTTTGCAGATTGCATATTCCTAGACTTCCAGAAAGCGTTTGCCACTGTTCCACATGGGAGACTTATTAGGAAGCTGCACTCAATGGCTAGAATAGGTGGAAATGTTTTGGAATGGATAAAAACTTACTTAGAAGGAAGGGAACAGAGGGTTAGAGTAAGACACTCAGTGTCTGAATGGAGAAGAGTTAGTAGTGGAGTTCCACAGGGTTCAGTTTTGGGGCCACTTTTGTTCCTTGTATATGTAAATGACCTACCAGAGTCTGTAAATTCATTCATGAATATGTTTGCAGATGATGCAAAGATTGTGAAGAAAGTAAAAAACGAGAACAATGGTAGAGAATTTCAGGAGGATCTAAATAATCTGCATGAGTGGTCAGAAAAGTGGCTAATGAAATTCAATACCTCAAAATGTAAGGTAATGAGAATGGGTACAAGTGCAAGAAGGCCCAAGCTTGACTACTCGGTGGCTGGAGTACACCTTCAAGAGACAGAAAATGAGAGAGATCTAGGAGTAAACATACTGGCAGATTTGTCTCCAGAAATACATATAAATGGCGTAGTAAGGGCAGCATATGCATTCTTATCAAATGTAAGGGTAGCCTTCAGGCACATGGACAAGGAAATGTTCAGAAATATTTATGTAACCTATGTGAGGCCAAAACTCGAATATGCAGCCCCCTTTTGGAATCCGCACTTGAAAAAGCACATAGCTAAGCTTGAAAAAGTTCAAAGACATGCCACGAAACTGGTGCCAGAAATACGCAATCTCAGTTATGATGAGAGGCTGAGGGAATTAGACTTGCCATCACTCGAAGCTAGAAGAGTAAGGGGGGATATGGTGACAGTCTTTAAATTCCTTCATGGTTATGATAGAGTGGATAGGGATCGATATTTCGATATGGCTGGCTCTAGAACTAGAGGTCATAGTTTGAAGCTTCGTAAGAAAACTTCTTTGCAGGATGTAAGGAAATACTTTTTCAGTGTAAGAGAAGTTGATAATTGGAATTGGCTAAGCGAGGAGGTAGTTAATGCTATCTCAATCCATAGTTTTAATGACAGGTACGATAAGTATCACTAAGTCTAAAATGGAACCGATCAGGAGACGGGAAGATACGACCTTTGGGCTCTTTCCCGTAAACACAATTAAGTAATCACAATTAGGTAATCACACACACACACACACACACACACACACACACACACACACACACACACACACACACACATATACACACACACACGCACATAGACACACACAAATATGCATACACAAATATGATAGAAGCTCAAGGGCCGGTATTAGAGAACATCAACCTTACAGCCACAGAGGTATGCAAAGCGCTGATGGATTTAGATGTTCATAAAGCTACAGGTCCTGATGATATATCCCCTCATGTGCTTAAAAAATGCGCAAACACAATATCAGTGGCACTAAGTATCATATTTAAGGAGTCACTGGAGTCGGGGGAGATTCCAAGATGCTGGAAACAAGCAAATGTGATACCTATCTTCAAAAAGGGAAGGAGGGATACGGCTCTGAACTATAGACCAGTTTCCTTGACCAGCATAGTTTGCAAACTTATGGAGAAACTACTAAGGAAACATATCTCTCTTCACTTGGAATCCTTCAACTTTTTGTCAGTGAGGCAACATGGCTTCAGAGAAGGAAGATCAACAGTAACAAACTTATTAGAATTTTATGATGAGGTAAGCCAAATCTTACAGGAAAGAGAGGGCTGGGCAGATTGCATATTCCTAGACTTCCAGAAAGCGTTTGACACTGTTCCACATGGAAGACTTATTAGGAAGCTGCAATCAATGGCTAAAATAGGTGGCAATGTCTTGGAATGGATAAAAACTTACTTAGAAGGAAGGGAACAGAGGGTTAGAGTAAGACACTCAGTGTCTGAATGGAGAAGAGTTAGTAGTGGAGTTCCACAGGGTTCAGTTTTAGGGCCACTTTTGTTCCTTGTATATGTAAATGACCTACCAGAGTCTGTAAATTCATTCATGAATATGTTTGCAGATGATGCAAAGATTGTGAAGAAAGTAAAAAACGAGAACAATGGTAGAGAACTTCAGGAGGATCTAAATAATCTGCATGAGTGGTCAGAAAAGTGGCTAATGAAATTCAATACCTCAAAATGTAAGGTAATGAGAATGGGTACAAGTGCAAGAAGGCCCAAGCTTGACTACTCGGTGGCTGGAGTACAACATCAAGAGACAGAAAATGAGAGAGATCTAGGAGTAAACATACTGGCAGATTTGTCTCCAGAAATACATATAAATGGCGTAGTAAGGGCAGCATATGCATTCTTATCAAATGTAAGGGTAGCCTTCAGGCACATGGACAAGGAAATGTTCAGAAATATTTATGTAACCTATGTGAGGCCAAAACTCGAATAGGCAGCCCCCTTTTGGAATCCGCACTTGAAAAAGCACATAGCTAAGCTTGAAAAAGTTCAAAGACATGCCACGAAACTGGTGCCAGAAATACGCAATCTCGGTTATGATGAGAGGCTGAGGGAATTAGACATGCCATCACTCGAAGGTAGAAGAGTAAGGGGGGATATGGTGACAGTCTTTAAATTCCTTCATGGTTATGATAGAGTGGATAGGGATCGATATTTCGATATGGCTGGCTCTAGAACTAGTGGTCATAGTTTGAAGCTTCGTAAGAAAACTTGTTTGCAGGATGTAAGGAAATACTTTTTCAGTGTAAGAGTAGTTGATAATTGGAATTGGCTAAGCGAGGAGGTAGTTAATGCTATCTCAATCCATAGTTTTAAGGACAGGTATGATAAGTATCACTAAGTCTAAAAATGGAACCGATCAGGAGACGGGAAGATACGACCTTCGGGCTCTTTCCCGTAAACACAATTAGGTAATCACAATTAGGTAATCACAGAAACATACATACACACATGTACAAGTTTTCTCTCTCTATCACTATCACAAATGCAACTGGCTTCTTTCAATTCTCTCTCTCTCTCTCTCTCTCTCTCTCTCTCTCTCTCTCTCTCTCTCTCTCTCTCTCTCTCTCTCTCTCTCTCTCTCTCTCTCTCTCTCTGGGGAGGATGGTCTTACATATCAAGTTCTCCGTCTTCTTCAGAAAGTTCCTGGTAACCCTCTACTGCAGCTTTTCAATCTTTGCTTTTGCTTGGGACATGTGCCCTCTGCCTGGACCAGAAGCACTATTATTCCTCTACCAAAACCTGGAACCGACAAATTTAGACCTATCTCCCTCACCTCCTGCTTCAGCAAAGTGTTTGAACGCATCCTTCTTGCCCGGCTCATGCACCGTCTACAGGATAAACTCTCCCCCAGTCTTTATGGTTTCCTCCCACAACGGAGCACACATCACTGCCTCGCTGAACTCTACACCCGTCTTTCTCCCACCAGTGTGGTTGCCTTCCTGGACCTCAAATCTGCCTTCGATATAGCCAACAGGGAAATTATTCTTGACCAGCTGGTGGACTTTGGAGTTCGGGGGAACATACTGAAATGGATACGGGGATATCTCTGCAACATAACATCAAGTGTCCTTTTTAAAGGGTCGTATAGCTCCTATGAACGGTTTGAACTGGGTACTCCTCAGGGGGGTGTGCTAAGTCCTTTTCTATTCAATATCCTTATGCATCGTCTACTCTCCCTCCTTTCTGTCATCCCTGGTACTACAGTTACCTGCTATGCGGACGACATATGCATCCACACGACCTCAACTCACGACCTTCAGCACATGCTCCATGATTTTTACGTGTCTGCTACCTCCTGTGGCCTTATTATCTCCCCAGAAAAAAGCAGGATTTTTACTTCACGCAACTGCAGAGCACTGCCCGCATTTGCCATGGGTGGTAATGTCATCCCTCACTGCACACAGTACACGTATTTAGGTGCACCAGTCCGGATCACCCCAGCTATACCTGCACGTCAATGAATTCATCCCTTTGTGAAGAGCCTTCTTGACCGTCTGGAGCCCCGCTTTGCACCTGTCAAGTGGCTTGCCAACAATGCTGCAGGAGTCTCCATCCCAGTGGCGAGGACCCTCTACATCCTACTACTTCGGTCAGTGGTTGACTATCTGTCTCCTGCCTTGTGTCAACTTCCTAGACCAGATCTCGAGCCACTTGAAAAGTTCCAGAATCGAGTCATGAGATTTATCTTGGGATGTTCTCTCTCTACCCGTATTGTGAGTATGCAGTTGGAGCTCAACTTGCCCCCTCTTGTGGAGAGGATTTATGCCAATGTGTCCTATTTTACTGTTAAGTGTCTTCACTACCCCTTTCTTGCTCCGTACTTCTCTGCTGTCATGAGGACGTCCCTGGATCCAGACACACCCAGGCTCCCACTTCGAGCAGGAGGTCATAACCTTATCAGGGTGGTGAGTGACATTCTCCGTGGCCTTGACATTGACCTGCCAGTGCAGGCGGCTGTCCCAGATTTACCACCCTGGCGTGTCCCCCTCCCCGCTGTCACATATACACCGACCTCGAAGGATGTCTATCCCCCCTTGCAGAGACAATTAGCTCTGGACACTATCGCTGATGTGTCCACGTCTGTCCCTGCAGCACACCACGTCTATGTTGATGGTTCTGTGCAAGCAGATGGGAGGGCGGCATGTGCTGTGTTTTCCCCCGCCATGGAGCCGCCTGTGCCGGCTGATTCATGGATTGGCTGTAGACTACCCACCTCGTCGAGCTCCTCCTACTGTGAACTGAATGCCATCTTGGATGCCGTGACTCTCCTTGTTCGACGACGAGTGAATGGGGTAATAATTTGTGACTCCAAATCGGCCCTACAAGCCCTATCCTCGCCAAGACCCATCTGTGGCCGTGCTGTGGGAGATATACTATGTCGCCTCGCAGCCGCTCTGGATGCTTCTCTTGTTGTGTCGTTTGTATGGACGCCATCTCACATTGGGCTGACTGGCAACGACACAGCGGATCGTCTTGCCAAGGCGGCCTGTATGCTGGATGGGCATGCTGTGGACGCTGAGCCCTCCCTCTGATGCCTACGTAATATCATCTACTCAGCTGGGTTTGCCATGACGGTCCAGCGCAGGGACACGGAGAGGGCCAACAGTGTGTCCATACAGCACCATGATCACTTTCTTCACAGTCGCTACAAGTATCGCAGACGCGGGTTAATGGTGCGGAAAAACAATGTTGTTAGTGCTCGGCTCAGAATGGGGTATCGGCCTTTATGGCAGGTCTCCCAGACTCTAGATATGCCACAGTACACCTCCTGTAAATTATGCGACCGTCCTAATGCTAACACTCTTGACCACTATTGTCTTCAGTGCCCCACAGTGAGAGATGTTTTACCACGAGGTCAGAACTTAATACAAATCTGCTCATTTTTACTTAATGATGACAACCTTGATGTTATTCTTGCTCGTTATCCTCACTTTGGTGGCATTTAATTATATTGAATTATACATATATTTTCTGTATGTTGCTGTATATTTCTGTTTGTGCATTCTGCGTTTCTCTGAGCTGTACTTTTGTATATAATGTACTCTGTGCTGCCATACTGTGAGTTGTGTGTTAGTATGCAGCAATGTTTTATCAATGTGCACACCTCCCTGTAAACTATGTTCTATTCTTGGTTTTGTATCCATTTTGAAGCATTATTTGTATGAACTCATGTAATGTCTGACGCCTTGGCGCAATAAATTAATAAAATAAAAATAATCTCTCTCTCTCTCTCTCTCTCTCTCTCTCTCTCTCTCTCTCTCTGCTGGCTAGTACAGTGGTAACGCGCTGGCTTCGCATTCACGAGGTCGAAAGATCGGTCCCCGTCCAAGACCGAGAGTTTAAGCTGTTTACTGGCAGGAACTGCTGTGGGTGGACATCACAGTGGGGGGTTGGGGCTTGTCCTGGCTGACGAATACCCATTGTAAAATGGAAATAAAGTTTATTACTCTCTCTCTCTCTTATTTTTTTAATGCAACTGCCTATATTGGGAAAGTCGTGTTATTTAATTTTCCATTCATAGAAAGAGAGAATTAAATGTTTTTTTTTTATATTCACGAGAATTAATTCTGGATAAATATTTCCTCTCTACTTTTCAATATTAGAAATATCTTTACAAGACACGATGCGCACAAGCTACTAGTATTTGCTAAATGTTATTCAGGCTATGCATGCATACTTATATGCATGCATACATACATACATCCATGCATACATATATACATACATACATACATACATACATACATACATACATACATACATACATTTATGGAAAACATTGCCGTATTGATGCCAGCTGTAAATATTATATTTGTGTGATTATTACTGTACTTTTTGTTGTACTTTTTGTGTAGTCGCCGTGGCTCAGTCGGTAGCGTCTCCGACTCTGAGGCGTCAGGTCGAGGGTTCGCGCCCCGTCACGGTCTGAGGTTAGCAAAGGCATGCACTCAGCGTAAGGATTACATCTGCCAAAACAAGTCCTTCGCAAGAAGACAACCGTCCTAGCCCTTGGTTGATAAGGGAGTCCGTGACGTAAAACTATAAACTACTGTACTTTTTGTAATAATTTTTATGGCTTCTTCCAACTTTGCACTTATCCTGTATTATTTGTTTTCAAAACCATTCCTTCTTTCTCTTTCCTTTTATTCCCTTTCATTATTAAGTTATGTGAAAACTAATGTAATTATGCTTGAAATTTAGTTCATTTTTTTTTTGATAGATGTTGACATAGATTAGTAGAATGATTTATAAATTTAATATGAGAGAAATGTCAGAGAATGTGGAATGAATATAACTTGAAGTGAAGACGTGTTATGTATAAAAAAAATCTAGAGTTATGAATTTGTTTAATAGGAACTAAATAAAAACATAATTCATTTTGTAATCAAAATTCTTCTACTCATCATTGTATGCCACAGTTAGAATGGGAAAAAGACCTCATAAAAAGAACTTTACTTTCAAAACTCTCTTTGTCATATTACCTACTCTTTATTCGCCTCCGTTAATGGTATGGTTCACGCTGGATAATAGAATTAGTGCTAAGCACCTCTCATGGATCAACGACCGTGACATGTATTTTTTTTTTTAAAGGAGATTGGAACATCCTCTCATGAGATACCTCCTGTATTGCTATACTGGGCTTGTGCAAGAATGCCAGTGTGTGTGTGTGTGTGTGTGTGCTGTGTATGTGTGTGTGTGTGTGTGTGTGTGTGTGTGTGTGTATGTGTGTGTGAGTGTGTGTGTGCGTGTGTGTAGTTCTGAGTGTGTTAATGTGTGCGTTTGGTCAAAACAAACTGAAGCAACAGAAAACTATGAGTATCATCTTCAATTCTGTTTTGTACTTTTTCTTGTTCTGCCAAAAAAAGTGGAATGATAAAGGAGTCTGTTTAGACTTAGAATATTAGGAAGGGGGCATGATAATAAGGTCTGTTTAGACTTTGCATATTAGGAATGTGGCATTATAATAGAGTGTGCTTAGACATAGCATATTAGGAATGTGGCATGATAAAGAAATGTGTTTAGACTTAGCTTAATAGGAGATTGGCATGAATGGAGTGTAATGAAACTTACCATATTAACAATGTAGCATGATAAACAAGCATTTAGACTTAGCATATTAGGGCAACAAAGAAAATAATATTTGTAATATGAATATTTTTTGCCTTCAGTTTTTATATTTAAAATACTTCAATGGTATTTTGAATTATGATTTTAATTACTACTGCCAATAGAATGGGAGGCAAAAGGTGGATCAGTATCCTCATTTTCTTTGGCTTTTGTAATGATTTAAATACCAGTTTCACAGGTTCGGTATCAAAAAGAAAATTTTATGAAGCAGGAACGGATCAACA